>JBAIZZ010000192.1:95541-126043 GCA_037355905.1 Heliconius aoede
AAACATGTATATATATATATATATTTAACTTAACGGTAACACAGCGTATTTAAAGATTTTGTATAATTTAGTAGAATATAATAAGCGGGCGAAGAAGCGCGTGGGACGACTAGTATTTTATAAAGTGAATAAATTTTCTATTTAAAACATGTTTAATATTATACAAGTATGATAACGTATTATCATATTTGATAACGTAGGTAACTTTTTTATATATCTTTTTCAACCATCCTTTTGCTTATGTTTGTTATGTATCCGTTTGTGTAACGACGGACGACGTGCCAGAGTGACTGTAACGCGACGGTTGTAGATTCGATCCCTGCTCGTGGAATGAATTATTATTTATTAATATTTATTTTTTTCGCAAAATATCGAAAAATGTAATATCATCTTTATACTAGTTTCCTTCTGTCTACCCTGCTATACGAGGGATACAGCTTTAACGTAATTTTATTCTATAGTTTATAGTTTCAGTGGAAAATATACCTAAACGGGAAACTGTATGTCTACAACCTGAATACATGATATTTCACAGTCTTATCTTCATTTCATCACATGAGGAGTTATAGTATTAATAGCTGGCATATATCTTCTCCCTTTGTCATATAGAAAGTAGGGGACTAGAGAAAACAGTAATAATAGACGAATAAACTTTGAGGCTTCGTTTTATGACACGTGAATTAAAAATCAGCTTCACGCTGTATCACACTTACCACCTGTCATATGATGACTTGACTAAGCCAACAGATACCGCAGTCAACTTGGCTAAATAATGGCAAAATATGATCTGAAATTTTCAAGCATTGACACAAAGAAGAAGATGGGCATCGCAGTGATAAATATATATATTTTTACATTATTCTTATAAACATATTTAAATACGAGCAATCTTAAAAATTTTAGCTTTGCTAAAGCGACGTAGGTCTGGGGGCCCTGGGATCTCAGACTAAGAAGAAAAACATTAATACCGCCATTAGAAGCAATTTAAACAATTATAGAAGAACATTGTCAAAACACACCAAGAAAATGTCAGAGAAATGGACGATTATGTTAAAATAAATTTATGTTATGTTGCGTTATTCAATTTGTTTTACGCCGTTCTGAGTAAAATTAATTTTAAATGCTTCCCAGTTGTGTATTTGATGAACAAAGTTTATGTGATGTATGTCAGTTTGTAAACCATTTGAATCTGTTTTATTTTTAATTACTTCAGCTTCACGCTGTATCCCGCACACAGCAGAGAAAACACTGTGCTGACAAACACCGTTCCCCACTTTCTGCCGCATTCTGGACGCATTGCGTGTTGAGTGGTTTTAATTAGTATGTAATAGTGTAAATATCTTTAATTATTTAGTATATTATTATTAGTATATTATTTTTATTAGATATTATTATAGTCAATAAAATTGGGATTTTTATATTATTTAAATATAAGATAACGCCCCAAATTTTCGTTACACATTTAAATTAAATAAATGAGGCTAGTCGTGGCACAGATGATCGTAAACGATAGGTTTTAGGTTCGATTCCCACTCGAGGCATTGCGCGTTGAGTGGCATAATTCAATGCCGCTCTTTTGTCTTGGTACCAGAGCGAAGAAATAATATTATTAATTAATAAAAGTTCATTCCCCCGAGTTTGAATCGAAACCACAACAATTGCGTTGGCCTTTCAATTACTCCTTTTCTTTTAGGCCTTTTTCAGTATTTAAAATCTTTATACTTTATCGAATACAACGTAACTTTTTAAAAATACAAAGCCAATAAAAAAGATCTACAGAATACTAATCCAGGCTACCGTTGTAAATATTGTTTTTCTATATCAGAGCGGAAAACATAAAAACTAATGTTGTTAGCTTCCCGTTATATATAAACACATAAATATATATATATATGTATGTATGTGGGTGTGATTGTTCATGCGGTGTTTTTTATAGTCTCATATTTATATTTTGTTACAGCCACCCTCAGTGATGGGGTATCTATGGGGTTGATGTTCCTTTCCTTTATTTGCGTGTAAGTCACTTTTTTCTATAGTTAGAAATAACCAAAAGGTGGCGCTAGGTTCACCAAAAAAATCCGTCAAACTAATGTGATGTTTAGAAATGAGTTTGTCTCGGAAGTATATTTAAAAAGTTTGGAATATATTAAAATATCTTTGATAAATTATCACACGTTAAGATGTATGAAATAAAGCAACATATGTTATAAGTCTGTGTAAAATAACTGTAAAAAATTAAATTATTAATTTCTTCCACAACCTGTCCAGCTTACACTCGCACCCTTGTCACCGCGCCACGACTGGCCTACCTACCATAAATACCTACCGCCTAGTTTCTTAAGGAAATAGTACTAATATTTAAAGATTTCCTTATCATTTAATTAACGAATTTGGATTATCATGAATGCTGTAACGGTGGAACAGTCCCCCATCAATCCTAAAGTTACGGTACCTTGAGAGCAATTTCGGAGATTTTTATTTTGGATGTAAATAATCTATTTATTGAATACTTTTTTATGTTTAACAATGACTCTACAAGCAATTACATACATACCCACGGGTATATAAAATTATCTGTTTATTCGTATTTTTATTTTTCTTTTAATCGATATAATAATAATTGATATATTTAATTTTAGCTTCGCAAAGCGCTTAGACGAATATAGAATGGAGTGACCATTTCCTATGTGCGAGATACAACGTGACGCTAAAAAATTTAAAAAATAGATAAAATTCTACTCCCGGTGTACAACACGCACATATGCTAGTTAACACCTAATAGACTTCTGACAATGTTAATGCGGACGTTCTATAGGGACGCCTGTAGGTATGTGAATATATCGTCACGGGCCTCGTAATTACATCAAAGATTAAGAGATCGAGCATCCTTAGCTGTTCTGGTGTCCCTAATGGTTGTATTGTAAGGGACCTGATTATAGAAATTTATATGTTATATGAGAAAGGGTGTTGTGGGTTCGATTATCATGAATGCTGTAATGTAATTGGGAAATGTTTATGGGACCACGAATGTATCTAGAAATTCAATATTGATATTGTTTTAATAACTACATTAAAATTTTGTAGATATTTTCATTTTGTTAGTGTGGTATACATACCACTTTAGAAAAAAGATGCGAACTAATTTCAGTATTGTAGGTGAATAGTCAAAAACTAAAAAGAAAACAGACAAAAAATTTAATTTTAAATTTTTTTCATTTATTTCAAAACTCAAAATGAACACGAAGTACCTTATAAGTTTTAATTACGTAGCGGAAATCATACAAAATGCGGCCAAAACGAATATAAGTTGTAGTACCATTTGATTGCGTTGAGTGGACACTTGAAAATTCTACGGAGTTTTGTTAAAAAATAGTTCAACGGACAGATCGACAGACAATTTTACGTTACGCGCCACCTGCTACCATTACAGCAGACTGTGCATGAAGTTTTTTGACAATTTTTACATAATAAAATATATTTAATATTGAATATGAATGCTTTAGTTTGGGGATAACGGAGAGCGGAGTGTCTATCCTGATTGTCTTTGCTTACTTTGCTATTGGACAAAGCGTAGATAGGACAAAATATACTTGTCATTACTTTTTATTATGGAATACATGTTTCAAGCAAATTTAAACTTACAACAATGCACTATTCTTACATCTGTATCCCCATATGCAGTTCCTATGGGAAATTCAACCACTTGTATTTATAGTGACAAGGAATCTGTGTAGTAACCCGTCGAGTGAGTCGGTTGTTTGTACGGAACACTTATATTATTAGAATTAATTTTTACGCGGTGTCCAGTGTAACTGAAAATGTATAATTTATAAATGTATATAGTTTTTCAATCGAACAATCGAGCATCGTATACCGATTCTGAGATTAACACTTTCATCCAAACTCTTCTACTAAATAATATAATATTATAACAGATTTTTAAAATAATTGCCGGTATAAGTAACTGGGTTAAAATTTTAAATTAAATCAGCTTCACGCTATATCCTGTACACTTCAGGGTAGGTAGAGGGGACCTTGTTGTAAGACACTCCATTCCCCACTTTCTGACACACTGGTTTAACATTATAGAAAATATATTTGTAGATGTATTTTGTAGTTTCTCCATATGAATAATTTAAAAACAAAAATTTACCAAATAAAAAACCCCAGCTCTGTTCTTTATTTATAAGTATGGAGAACAAAACCTATACTTTCAAGTTTGTACAAGCTACTGTGACACACAAACGTTCATACAATAACACTGCACCGCTGTGATTATTCGTGCGTCCTCCTGCCCTAACGTCACGTAGCAATTAGTTCAGTTATCATGTTTCTACTCCATCACTGCAAGATGCACGACGACGACGAATATTGTATTTTGATTGTTTTTTTTTTTTAATTTTTCAATAGCTATGACATATATTTACTATTATTATTAGGTGAAAGTGTTCTTGGTTTTTATGCGATAATCTCAGGTTCGGCCTTCGGTTCAAATTGAAAAAGTATTTTTTGATTCTATCCTATTAGACATAGGATAGAATCAAAAAATACTTTTCCCTCACTACCTTTTACTCACTAGTATAGACAATAATCCTCAAAAATACTGCAAAAAGTGGGGAATGGAAGTGTTTTGATTGGAACGAAGTATCTGAATACTAGGTTCCCAAGCTCCCTCTGCCTACCCTGCTAATTGCGGTATATAGCGTTATGCTAAAAAAATCATATATATTTTTTGTAATTTCACCCTGCATCCCTCATATAAAAGAATAAGCAGAGGGAATCTAGTGTTATCTCAGTTCCCCACTTTCTGCCGAATTCTGAAGTAATTGCATGTTGAGTGGCGGAACGCAACACCGCGCTTTTCCTCGACACCAGAACGAAGTTATAAAAATATTTAGTTTCGTCTAGTGGTAATCGAACTTACAACCTGTGACTATTAAGACAATTGTTTAATAGGGGAACCCTAAAAAAGTGTAATATGCAAATAAACAACAATTTCTGCAACTGTTCCTTTCTTTGTACTACGCGGTAAATTGAAGTACTTTATACTGGACATAGTTTCAGGAACTGCATTTGTTTTCAAATATAAATGAGTATTTTTAGTTTTCAAGAAATATAGCAATCATGGTGCAGTGGATTCGGCAACTTAACCATTGACATTGGCGTGAGTTCGATCCCAATCAAGGGACTAATTGTACTATTTATAAAATCTATTTTAAATATCTAAATTATACCTAATTACTTTTCATATCCTATTTCTGGTAAGGAGACAGTCGAGATCTTCGTGAAAATCTGGAATCTGGACTACAAAGAACAGCATACATAGATATATATTGGAGTTTTCAGGAAAAAATTCAATATAACATAAAATTTAAATATTTGGTTTGTAAGTAAATATTTTTAACACACTTAAAGTAATATTTCCTTTCCTTTTAAACTCTTCGTTAAACCAAACTCCAAAGTGTGTACTAATTCTAAAATATAACGAAATTTGGTCTAATCTAGTCATCTTGAATGAACACAAAACTGAGATTAATAACCAAAGTAGCGAGTTCAAATTAGAATATCCAAGCTCCGTTAATTGGACTAGAGCCAGCTGTCAGTTTGTCTTAAATTATTCTCTGTCCCAAAAAGGTTAGGTACTTTAATAAGATGTCTACTAATTTGCACGGATTTTTTTAAAGAAATAGAGAGAAACTAGAGGTAGAACGTCTGCGAAACGCGACGGTTGTAGGTTCGTTTTCTACTCAGGGAGGATTAACTATTTTTCTTTTCTCGGTCTTGTAACCAGTTAAAACGCTGCCTTGAATTCCGCCATTTAATTATTTAGGTATTGAGTGTTGAGCGGCGAGCTAGTCTTCTATTTGTTACCTACATTAATATATCGCAGAGCTGTAGAACAACTAAACAGTCGAAGTCACAAGAGTTCGATTTCCACTTAATACATTTAAAGCCATAAACCAACAATGTAGAATTGTAGATTAATAAAAATATTTATTAAACTAAAGTTTACTAACTTTATGTCAAAAGTAAAAAAAAACAGCTCAAGTGCGAGTTGGACTCACGCACGTTTTAACGATTTACTAATAAAAAGGGCAATGAAATACATTTTTTTTGAAAAATTTAAATATTTTTTTTATTTTACTTTTTAGTATTTGTTGTTATAGTAGCAATAGAACTAAATCAAATTAAAACTACGAGCGTACTATGATATTTGAAGTAAGCAGAAATGCAGCGCATTCAGTATTAAGTAGATTGTCATGTTATTATTAAAGTTTGAAAGTTTTCACCTCAACTCAAAAACTCGAGCTATTTAAGTGTTGGACTTAAATAGCTCGAGAACATAAGTATTTATTATTGTTATTTTCAACATTTATTTAAATATTAAATGTATTTTTAAATACAAAGCTGATATTTTCAAATTAATTACGGAGTATTATGTCACTAACTAAACACTTTATATGTTATTAGCTTAGCGCTGTATCCCACGCATTGCAAGGGAGGCAAACCTGGGAACCTAGTGTTAAGACACTCCGTTCTCATTAAGACTCTTGTTCACCATTTTTTAATAAATATATATAGTAAATAATATAAATAGTAAATCTTTATTTACACAGTAACTACTCTTATCTATCTCTCATATACGCCTGCCCGGAAAAAAATATTTTTCAGGTTGTAAACATGATATAAACATATCATGTTACATATTTTTAAATAAGATACATTTTGTGACTTACTATATACTTGGGGCCATTCGAATTCAGTGGACTGACTTAATGAGAATTATTAAGAATTTCTTCTTTCTGATATCGAGGCGCGTTCCGTTCCGCCACTTAACGCACATTGCCTC
This sequence comes from Heliconius aoede, assembly GCA_037355905.1. Classification (NCBI taxonomy): domain Eukaryota; kingdom Metazoa; phylum Arthropoda; class Insecta; order Lepidoptera; family Nymphalidae; genus Heliconius; species Heliconius aoede. The sequence continues at coordinate 102,392 of JBAIZZ010000192.1, forward strand.
CAGAATTCGGCGAAAAGTGAGGATGTCTAACATTAGGTTCCCTCTGCTTATCCTGCTGTATGCGGGATTTAGCGTGAAGCTAATTTAAGTTGATTTCATTTAATTTTATATGTAAATTAACACAATGTCTCTGTGGTTTCGATCCTAAACCGTAACGATTGTGACGTATTGTTAGTACCAACAATGTGTGGTCATTATAAAGAGATTACTTTTAATATTAATCTCACTAATAAATTGACACAATTAATTTACTTTGTGTAAAACCAATATTTCACATTTTGGTCGAATGTCTATTATGAGTTTATCATAAACAGATATTAATTGAGGTCGTCTCGGCATAGAGGCAAACGCGCGTGAATGTTGTGGGTTCGATTACGAAAAAGTATTTAAATGAAACTTTACAGTAATATGGCTTGAATATCATAATAATATATGGGCTACAATTTATATAAAGATTTAACAAACAAGTATAAGCTTGCGAGTCAACGTGTGCGTCTCTTTTTTTATATTAAATTAAAAAAGCAAAGCAAATTGTACGTGTAATTGTACGTTTACCATATTAATTCTTGACGCATTGCGTGTTTAGTGGTGGAACTCAACGCCGCGTTTTGCCTCGGTTTCAAAGCGAGGAAATGTAAATATTAAATATTTAAATCTGAGAGGGAATCGAACCGACAATTGTCACATTTGTTTTTATATACAGTATAAGTATATAATTGTATAAATTTACATATTATGTCTAATAAAATATTCATTATCTATGCCAAGAGAGCGGTGAAAGACAGATTTAATCGTTTAGGCCTCGAGCGTATCGTGCAGTGCACGTGCAAATGAAACGCCTGTAATTCAGACTTAAGCCTGCCTGAGCTTGTTCTACTTGGCTGAGGTGACCATAAGTTTTGGAAGAATTTGTCTATTTTCAAAATTTTGTATGTATAACGTTGTATATTTGAAATTAGCGTCACCGAGTCTGACTGTACACGCAACGGTTGTGACTTCGATTCCTACTGAAAGGAATAAATTATTTCATTTCCTCATTTTGGTCAAGACAAAGCGTTGCACTGAGTTTCGTCACTCTTGAAAATGCTACATTTTATGTGAAACTGAGTATCTAAGAAATTAGTTTCCCTACCTGTTCTACTTAACTTTTGTTGCACGAATACGCTATGCAAATATTATGCTGTTTACAAAGTAAACAGGTCAAAAGGGGGGTAAAGAAAAAAGAAGGGTTGTTGGGTACGCAGTTTTCAATAATTTAAAAGGAAAATAGGTGATTGTTTGCAGATTTTAATAAATTAAATATCGATAATATGTAAATATTTGCTTAATTTAATATTTAAAGTAAAGCTTAACTTCGTCAACCATCAAGTTAAACAAATTAATCCAAATCCCACTGTTATTATTTAATATTAATTGTAAAAAAATATTATTTTAGAAAACGTATGAAAAATTGAACGTAACGCGATTTGAACCTGTGCCTCACGGGAGCTGTCGAGCATTTTGACTGCTAAACCATATTTATTTTACCCATTGCTTGATAAATCATCAATTTTATATGAAAATGTAATTTTATACACATATTCTTAAAGACATTAGAAAGGACATAACTTTACCTTACCTATATGTTTTATTAAAATATATGTATTTTTAAAAATATATATATATTCCTTTGACTGTAATATAAAAATAAGCTTAAGCTTGCAAAACCACGTTTGAGTCTAATATACATATTACTCTAGTAACGAAGTAAAGCGCGACGTTAAATTCCACCACTGAACACTCAATGCACCCTGAATTCGGCGGAAAGTGGGAAACGGAAGTGGGAGTGGAGTGGACTTCCTCCGAGTTAAGTGTCTAGCCTGTTATGTAGTAATTATATTGTAACTTTATATATTATGTATTATGTTTTATTTTCAAATAATGAATATGTTTTTTTTTAAATTACCGTTACTTTTTTATTTTTAAAGCGTTATTACAAATTTAGAAAGAAAAATAATTTTATGAAAAAATATAAAAATTTGAACATAGCGGGTTTGAACCGGACTGAGCATGATTTGGACGGATTCCAAGTTTACAGTTAGATGCTCTTAGAAATCAGTGCATTTAAAGCAAAATAAAAACAAATGCTCCACCGAGACAAATCTAACGACATATCATTTGTCAAAATTGGTTCACTGGTGCAATGGTTACAAGGGAACAAATAAACACACGTATGTATATACTTAAACGCTGTAAACGTAACCCTTTTCTTTCGGGCTTCGCCACAGTCGAGTAAAAAAAATTATAATATATTTTTAAATGTTTTAAATTACTACAAAAATAAAAATATTAAAAATTAAACTCATAAACATGTTATTTTGATATAAGTAGTAATACACTAAAGGAGGAGCACAGTACTCTCTATTTACCTACAGAAAACTTCATTTCCTTTGAGAAACTGATTTGCATACAAATATAGTATATGTACTTTCAAAAATAAAGTTTATTTTCCTTTGACGTGAGACGATACGTTCAGCTTCTGCCTCTGTGGCGATTCAGATCAAATGCATGTGATAGGAAATTCTGGAATTTTCACTTTGTGTGCGTTATACAGGCACTGCTAATGGCATATTTTTACAAAAAATATTAAAAATATATTTTTATTAAAACATAATGGTATATTTATTGATGACAAACCTTTTTTGTCCGGCTTCGTTCGCTTTAACGACGCGATTTTTACTTTTATACACTAAATATATATTTTTTCTTTTTAATTCTATTTCATATCGATCTGGATAGTGGGTACACCCGCGCTGTAAATGCTTTTTTGATATTTTCACCGCATTAATCTCCCGGGAATTTTACGGCGTAGCTATTTTGGTGATTATCCCGAAGAAACAGAAACACATAGGTATTTTTAATGGGTTCGTTTGTGTTTTATCGCGCAAATTGTGATATGTACTTCAATATATACTGGGAAATTACATTTTCATTCGATTTCTATATTAATTGTATTAGGCATTTATAGAATATTCAAAAATATATTTTCATTCTGGTTCTCTGGATATATTGATTACTTATGCAATTCGTTAACCACTTAAAATGCATAAAATTGCTGCCTATATACTGCTATAAAAATATCAACTACAAAAATAAAATAAAAATAAATATACAGGCTGTGTATTATATAAATGTAAAAAAATATATTCTGATGACTGTCGTGATTTATAAGTAAATATTCAAGATAGAACGGAAGCCAATGATGAATCGGGCCTGGGAAAGTAAAATTAATTAAAATATAATATGTTTTTGGAGTGGAAATCAAACCTCATATGAACTCTTTATTCTATATCTATACTTAATATTATAAAGCTTAAGAGTTGATTTGGTCCAACTGGTTCCTGAGATTTGATTAGAGGCCTATCCTGCCACATGTGGGACACATTTCGTGGACTTTCGTGATATTGCTTGTTGAGGGGTAGAATTCATAGTCATGCTTTTGCCTTCTTACCAAAATATTAATAAAGAAAATAATTTATTCATTCAAAGAGAAATGAAAACTGTTGCAATTAGAGTGTCACGTGTCATGTGTAATACACAATGCGGTTTTTATCGCGAAAGAGAATAGGGCGGGTAATGCTTAAGCGAAACGAACTCCTTTTTAATATAATATAATATATTTATATTTCTACCAACAAAGAGTTTTGTATTTGTAATTACTTCGCTTTGCTCCCTAAAACTAATCAAACTCTTTTCTCTCTTCTTAATTTTCTCTCTCTCTCTCTCTGTGTGTGTGTGTCTCCGTTCGTGATACAAACCTAGCTAAGAGTTATTTAATAATGCGGATGAAGCCACAAGGAAAATCTTTTGTGCGACGTAACTAACAAGAAGGATTCCAAATTTTAACACAACAGTTTCTATGACAACTATTATAGATTAAATTGTATTAAGTTAAATATATTATATATATTATATGTTATATGTATAATTTATATTGTATATATCCAGATATTTTGTACAATGTATTGTCACCCTCCTTGACTTAGACTCTGTCATTATGCCGAAACAAATATAATTATTAACGCATTAGTTATGCTGTAGTGTTGTTATTGTATTATACTAAATAGGAAACAACAATTAATTTATACAAATCAAGTTATAATTGTTAGTTACATACATACATTATACTAGCACTTATCTGCTGATTTGCCTCTGTGGTTAAATTTAAATAACTAAGTTAACTTTTTTTTCAGCATCATGCTACATCCCGCACGAAGCACGACAGAAAAAGGTACCTGTAAATATAGTGTAAAGACACTCCGTCCTCTATTAAGACACTTCCGTTTTCCAATTCCAGCGAATTCTTGGCGGTGGTGGAAATCACCTTTCCAAAACATTTTTTTTTTCAATTTGTGCTAGTAGTTCCTGAGATTAGCGATTAGAAAAAAAAACAACACTCAAATTTTTACTGTTCTCATGTTTTTTATTTATCAAAAACACTCAAATACTAGTAAGTATCCGTCACGTTAAATTGCTCAAAACCAGATATAAAAGTCAGCGTAAAATAGCCAACATACATAGTAACACTAGTACCTACGCACCGATGGACACAAAGATCACAAGATATAAGCGATTCATTTCATACATATATACATACATACTTACTTATCCATACTACTAACTTCATACGTCTTCGCTCGCAGGAATAAAATAAAAAGAAAAAACTGCGACGACCAATGTAACTCTTACTGCAGCCACATCGAAACGGCTAACGTATTAGCGTTATATTTGTATCGCGTATTTATATAGCGTATTTTTATATCCTTGGTGTATGAAGTATCCAATATATATATATATATATATATATATATATGTATAAAATTAAATTGGATTTTTTAAAATTTCGATTGAAATTTAATTGGATTCATATTTAACCCTCCCTGGAGTGCCCCTGATATTACAAAGGTGACATTATAGTTTATTGAATATATTAGTGTATATTATAATGATAATAATAAGCCTGCAGGGCAGCTTGTTGGGCTATTGGTGAGTGGCGACCCCACGGACCTGAGCATCCTTCGAAAAATTATATTTTCACGCTTATGATTATTGACCACGTACTATTTTAAATTATATATATTTTAATATGTTATACTTCATAATAAACATAATTATGTCGTGAAAATGCAAATTTTCTGTACAATGTGGAAATGGAATTTATAATACATTTTGCTAATTTGAGGCCACATTCTCCTGGGACAGTGTCCAAGCGTCAAACACGGTAGTTGTGCGTTCGATTCCTACCCGGGGAATGACTTTATTTATTTAATTTTTTTGCTTGGGTAGACAAAGCGCGGCGTAGATTTCGCCACTTGACACGCAATATTTTGAAATTTGAGCAGAGAGTGAGGAGAGTTCTCATCATGTTCTCTCTGCTTAGATTGCTACGGAGGCAGTTTCTTAATTTTGTCGATTTATATGTTATGTTCCATTTTAAAAACACATAGATTTTTAATATTCTATTATAAAGCTATATTTGAACGCTAAAGTCCCTAATATATATAATCCTACAACCAGCTATTTTTAATATAAATATTTTGTTAAATTTCACTCTTTTCGGGAAAACTCGAATAATGATATCTCCCAAAGAATTCTGTTAAATTTAAATGGATACGGAACTGTTGGGCTTATTTATTTTTTTGTACTTTTTATGTAATCGGGTTTTTCGTTTCTTTACCTGTTATCAAAAAAAAAAATAATGACAACACTGTAGTTAGAAAGTATTGTTGTTATCAAAGATAACGACAATGGAAAGAATTGATGTAACTTGCAAACGATAAAACACTTTGCAAAATATAATAATTTTATGCCACAGAAATCTTTTAAAATTCCTTTCATACATTTCACTATCCGATAGTTTAAAATGTCGTGATCTCAAAATAAAAACATTTGAGTCAATCGCAAAGCTCCACCGAGCTTTGTGGGAAAACAATGGAGTAGTCATCCTTCAACTGGACTAGAATATTCGTGTGTTGTAAGAAAATAATTTTGCTTAGCTTCATTCTGTGTTTCACATTTAGAAGGATGAATACAGAACTTAATGTTAAGACACTACGCTCTCCGCTCTCCTTCTAATAAATAAACGATAAATGGCTTCATTCTCCACTTGAAAAAATAATTATTTAAAATCCTTCGCTTTAGTAGACATAACGCAGCGTTGATATCCGCCACTCAACACGCGAAAAACAGTGTCTTAATAGTAAGTTCCACTTGCAGATCCCGCTATATGCAAGTAAACAAAACTTTAACCCTTGTAATAACAGTTGTGGCTCAAATTTCACCGAAAAAACATAAAATTGTCCTTTCTAAGTATATTGCTATAAAATTTCTACTCTAAATCAAAGTAGTAAAGGATATTCGACCTTAATCGGCTAAGGTAAGAGCTAGATTAGTATGCTGCTATTTTGATGACGTGTCAAAGCTAACTATGAATGTCAATGTTTTCAAATTGCAATCTTAATGCTAAAAGAATAAAGTTCGAAATGTAGTGAAATTGAAGTCTGTACGCAGAGAGACTATGACAAAGCCATGTTGAGACTCAAGTGAAGTATTGTCATGCGTCACTTGTAAGAAAACTTATATATGAGGAAACGAAGCAGAGGTCTACTGAAATAATATGTAGAAACAAATGGTACAGCTGGATTTGAACCTGCGTTTTTAATAATATGTTGCAGCCGTTCTTCTTTCTTCGAGGATATCGCCGTGTATATGGACTATAAATGTTTGTTTTAAAATAGGTATTTTTTTATAAATGTCAAAAAAATCTTATTCAAATGAAAAAAGAAGCTTAAAATGAGAAATTAAAATATAGAAATAATAATATGTTGAAATTCACAAAGCAGTCTTCAGTATTGTGAATTTCAACATGACATTTTTCAAAAAGAATTTAGATTTCAATCATTAATTCCCTGTATTTACACAGTAAATTAGTTAGCCATGTAATAATAAAAAGAGCGAAGAAATGAAAATATAAATAATAAATATAATAATAAATATTTTATTTCCTCGAATGGAGATGGCGCCACGCCTGGACTCCTAGCAAGGTTAAAGGCTATATTATATCACGTTAATTGTGTCAGAGTGCGGTCAGAATTATCGGCTGAAATTAGCACTCATGTTTCATACACAAGTGATGTAATGCCGTTTGACCAATTACACGAAGCCGCACGTTTGAGCTATTTGTGTAAATATGATAATAATTGATTAAAAATATCAAAATTTTTTCAAAATAATTAATTTAATATATATTTTTTTAATTTTATCATTTTATGATATTTGATGTGACAAAAGCACATATACAAACAAGGCAAGTTGAATAAAAACATATAACTAAAAGCTAATTTTATAAATAAATAAAATGTATAAATAAATGATAATGGTTAATATAAAAAAATCTGGTTAAGTGCTAATCAAACTTGCCTACCGGGGCTTTCCTGCCAATTTCAGTATTCAAGGTTAACGCTGAGTATATTTAGCTAATAAAAGTTGGCGAACTTAAGTTTGCAGGCATAAGTACTCATTTTGTATGAAATGAATTAGAAAAAAATATTAGTACCATTCTTTTCCACGAAATACCTTTAATTTTTTTTTTTTGTGGCAAATTTCCCCATGCATCGTCCTATTTTCGAGACATTGCGCGTAGAGTGGCCTACGTCGCGCTTTGTCTTATTAAGAACGAGGGAAACTCTTATAAATTATAAATCCAGCAAATCATAGGACGAAAAAAGTTCTTCCATTTATATTTCCTAACCTGTAAGCCTTATAAAATATAATTTATTTTATAAAGCTTTAGGTCCAGACGTGACTAAATGTAATGCGTGTTGAGTGGCGGAACTCATTGCTTTGCCTCGTTACTGGCCTCAATATTTCTATTTAACGAAAAAAAAACAAAGCAAAATCAACCATAGTTATATAGACAAGATAAAACAATCTTGTTATAAGTAGGTCATTGATTATGACTGCGGCCGTCTCACACTTACAATATACATTAACACCTGGGCACAGGGTTGAAACTGAAGAAATAGATCATATATATTGTGCATGCTTTTATATCGACCTTTGATTCCGTAAGCTAGAATAGATAGAGAGAACGAGATAAAATATTCCGTTCCTCGCTTTCTGTCATAATTAGAAACAATATATGTTAAGTGAAGAACTCAACGCCTAAGATTGAGGGTGTCGTGGCGCAGGCAGTAAACGCGACGGTTGTGGGTTCAACTTTCATTTAGGGGACTGGAATATTTAATGTATAAGTGTCTTAATGGTAATAGAATGTCTTAACACTAGGTTCTGAGGTTCCCATCCGCCTATCCTGTTATGTTCGGGATATAGCATCAGGAAATATACTTATAGTCTATACAATTTGACACATTATACAAAAAAAAAGGTGGTAAAGATGTATATGTATGTATGTGTATTATGCAAGTACAAACATGGATATAAAATTATATCGTTGAAAAAAAAATCTAAAACTTAATCTTTTTTTTTACTTAAAAAATCTTGTAGAAATAATACTCGTCACTTGATATTATAAAATAATGTGTCATGTGTTTCAAGTCTTATGGTACATCTATATACAAGGTACGCGCGAAAAACGTAACTCTTTCTTAGTAGTCGGGAACATGAAACAAAAAAAAGAGAAAATTTTTAAAGTACTTGACTGCACTAGCTGATTCAAAAAAAGACAAGAATAAGGAGCTTATCTTATATTGCTGAATGAGTTAGCATAAAAAATCATCAAGGTGGTGAAAATTTATGTTGAATCAATATATATTTATATGAAAAAGTTACTCCTGTAATACACAAAAAGATACGAGAATGGGATCGTCTATCACTCCAGGTGAAGGATATTTTTACTAAATTTGTGCATTCAAACGTGGTCGTGTTCATACAGAGGCACTCGTATGTACAGGTGTCGTAGTCTATTCGTGCCGTGTTTCCGTTTGCTGGATATAAAAGCTAGTTCTACAATTATTTGAAATCATCACGATTCGGATTCTACAGACTGTGAAAAATATACGGTATTCAATAGTGAAACCGATGATACCTCGGTCGATGTTAATTAGCGACAGTTATGAATATTTTTCAAGAGGTGCGACTACAAATTCATATGACGAGACGGCATCATTTTTTTACTATGACATTTGGTAGACTGATGCCGTTGTGGTGCAATGGCAAATGGCTTATAAGAAACCTATAAACGCGACGGTTTTCGGATTGTGGCCTACTCAGGGGAATGATTTAAGTTATTATCATTACCTTAAGTACCATAAGTTGTCACTTTTAAACCACAGTCCACATCACATTCAAATTGTACAATATTATTAATATAATTATTATTGCATTGATAGCAGCCCTATAGAAGATCACATCCCGTCGCTGTATAAGGGATTACAGTCGATCACGGTTACTGAACAAGCGTAAGCATATAAGAAGGGAAGATAAAATTTTGCGTGTCTGTTTGTGATACGTAAACTCGATTTTTTCTTATTTTCTAATAATAACAAATTAAAGCCTGAATCTAAGATGTGTAGAAGATCCATATTTTCTAAATATTATTGGTACGAGTACTCTCTCTCTCTCTCTCATTAACAGAAAAATATGGTCTAAGGATGGAAGGCTAAAAAGGCACTTGGTGTAGAGTGTCTGATGATGGACCTGCACAGGCATTCTTAAGAGTTATTTATAGTTAAACGAGCATAATATATAATATAATAATAGAAATTCGATTAGCTGGTCTAACAATGGAACCAATATCTAAACACCCTTTCATATTTCCTCGAAATCAAACATTTATGATACACAAACGGCAAGTAAATTAAAATAGCCCGCCAACATAAAGCAACGTACAGCTATATGTCGTTTAATAAGCTTTTGCACGAATATATCAAATATGCGATGAATTATAGAGCCTGCGAGTGAAACGTGTGAATATAATATACTCGCATATGCAAGCTTACGTCTTGACTTTTGGCCTTTAAATCGTAATTTACATGGGCTTAAAGTTATGTTTTAAAATTATTCTAAAAGTTTAGGCGTGGCGGCGGAGGCACAACGTTCATTTTTAAATGCGACAGTATGAGTTCGATAACTTATCGAGGGAATGAGTGATGACAAACTCAGCGTAGAGTTCCGCCACGCAACATAGGCATTGTATGGAGGGTGCTTGAACGAAGTGTCTTAACACTAGGTAAACTCTGTCTATTCTGCTATTTGAGGAAAACAGCGTGAACCTAAAAAAATTGCACAGAACAATAGATTTTTGGGTTTCAATACATTTTTTCCGTTTTGAATGAATTTTAGAAATTGAAAAGGTGTTATTGGCGGCCAATGGAATCGTATTTTTTTACGCTTTCACAATTGCCCTTGTTTATTGGTTTATCTGCATGAAGCTTAAAAATACAGGATAAAACTTGCATTTAAAGCGGTGGTTGTGGGATTGTTTCCTTTTATTACGAAGTGTCTTTCTTTTGGGCGGGAATTAGAGAACAGAGTGTCTTAACTGTGGACCGCTTAAATGCGGGAGAAAACGTCCTCGTCTTTAACCTGTTACCATCTCTCATATTATAATAAAATCAATATTTGATTTAAAAGACTACATCTTTCACTGAACGAGAAAAAATACGAAACTAATAAAAAAGAACATAAAGCACATTTTACAGAAAAATAAATAAATATGGGCACTTATGAGAGAGAATCTATGAATACAAAATCCTAAAATTGTTCTTTTCTAACTGACGAAAAGAGAGGTAGGAGATGAATTTAACACGACTATATACATAATGTATATGTGTGAACACAAATAAAATACCATACTCAAATAAAAATATATTCTTTTTTAGCTTCACGCTATATCCCAGCACATCAAAGTAGGCACAGGGAATGTAGAAACCTAGTGTTAAGACACTCCGTTCACATTAAGACACTTCTATCCCCCGCTTTCTGCCGTATTCTATAATTAAATATATTTTAATTAAAAAGTGGATTAACAATACTTATTTAAGTGAATAAAAACAAAATTCTTAAAAGCTCTTAGGAGAATACTAAAAGCTTTGTAAAGTAAATGACAGTTTGATAAATAAACGTAAGTTTTAAAGTTAAATTAAACTATGTTAATGGCCATCGAGGTGCAGTGACAAAACACGTGACTGTAAGTGCAACAGTTATGGGTACGATTTTTTACTAGAGGAAATAATTACATCTAAATTATTTTCTTTTCTCATTCTGGTAGACACAGCGCGGCGTTGAGATCCGCTGTCCAAAAATTTGCAGAAAGTAGGAACACGTCTTAACACTAGGTTCCTTTTGTCTACTTTATTATATGGTAATAGCGTAAACCTGCATTTTGCATAGAATATTAAAAATAAACAAACATAAAATCCTACAAAGAACAGAATATGTACACAATTCAAAAGCTCAATAGAAACGAACAAAAGCTCACCGATCCCGGATTTACATGCAAATTATGATGTTTTTGTCTTTCTAACAATCGAGAAATATGTACGAGTGCTATACGTTAATTATAATGTTCATTGATATTTTAAGTGTGGAAATTTAATTATGGTGGACGTTTAAGGGAGTAAGTACCCTTATTGGTCATTTTAGTGAATCTGGTGGTTTATTTATTATTATATTAATATAATGTAGCGTCGTTGAGTTCCGCCACTCAACACGCAATACGTCCAGAATTGGGGAAATGTGGGAAGCGGTGTTTTAATTTGAATGGAGTGTCTTAACACTAGGTTCCCGTGTTTCCTCTCCCTACCCTGCAATGTGCAGAATACATACTGAAGTTAAAATAAATTTACCTATCTATAAAAATGTGTAAAAAGTAATGATTTAAGATTAGCAATATAAAATATGAAAAAAATAATTTAACAAAGAAAAGAAGAGGTATAAACATTAAACAACAAACAGCTTATTTGTTTTATTTTTTATTTTATTAATATAGAGTCAAGAAACGGAAAATAAAGCCAACAAATGCATTCAATCCGTTCAAATAATATTGCTAACTTTATTTGTGTTTTAGAAAGCGTATCGAATATTGATTTCTATTATTTTTCTTAAATCGTATTCGTATTTACAAAGTACGCGTATTTCCGGTTCAAATATTATATAACACACTATGTAGGTAACCTTAAAACCTATAAACGTTTTTTGTATATATTTGTTGTAATAACGGCGACGGTACACGAGTCGGATGAGAGAAACAGACGGGCGGCCGAATAACGGAGCCTTAGTAATAGAGTACCGGTTCACTCTTTGGGTACGGAACCCTAAAAAGAGTTCAGTTTTTAAAGGAATACAAATTATGTTTATGTAAAATCATATCATCTAATTTTAAATTATATTTTGATAGGCCGCCGTGGTACAGCGGAAAAGCGACTGACTGTAAACGAGAAGATTATGGGTTTGATTTCCACTCGGAGACATGAATTATATTTATTCGTTCTAGCAAGCTTTCAAGTACTACTTACATCAAAATCAGTTCAGTAGTTTTTGAGAAATGGATATCCAAGTCACACAGATTTAACAAATAAAACATCACAATAGAAACATCTTAGTTTTATTATTAAATTAAATTATAAATTTTAACAATAAGGTATAAATTAGTATCTATATAATATCCACACTATGTACAATAGTCGTAATTATTGCTATCAAAATAACGTAAAAACATTCTAAATAAATAAAAACTCAAATATAATTTAATACAGTTCTAAATAAAACACTATTTTTTTCGTGGATCTGCTCATGTTTACAAAAAGAACATTTTACAGTATACTATATTAGGGTTATTCAGTTATAAGTTTAGTCATAATATGGTTTTTATTCCGGTACGTAGTGACTGACAGACATCGCACAGACGAAACTATTTTATATTTCGAGAAATCCTCTTTCAGTGCTCCCCCTAAAAGAAGGGGAACGGAATTTTTCATTTCGTGTCGTCTACGTAAGGAAAGTTACGGGTGATGGCTAGTGTAGTATGATATAAATTAAAACTACGTATTAAGTAAGAAAGGCCTAGTGTAATAAATTAAGTATTCCCAAACTAAGTCAGCAAGTTCAAAACCATTTGAAAGTTGAACATTTTGCTGAAACTCAGAAATAAAGATCTCAAGAACTCGAAGTATCTTCATTATTACGAAATTAGGTTATCTCATATTACCTTCTGACTCAAGGAAGCGTGTTTCAAATGTTCTTTGAAGTTGTAATTGGGTACTTATATTTTTGGGCGGACGCGCTTACAATGATCGCTTAAGCAATGGCCACTAGTTCAATTCTTTTTTAGCTGTTTGTTTCGGATTTATTTATTTTAATTTATTGTTTACTTACATTTTGATATTTGTTGCTATCACGAATAAATAATGATAGTGAGAAAAAACAAAAAAATATTCTAAGCAAAATCTTAAAATCTAATGATATATTGACATTTATTTGATATCTGTATCTGGATCTGTGATCACCACATATGTGGACATGGAGTCACATGTGGGTGAATTTGAGTTGTTGTTTCTTCATGAGGTGTTCCATTACATTTATCTCATTTCATCATCCTTCGAAAATATAAAATAAAAAATTAGAAGATTAAAAATGTAACAATTACTAAAGAATCTAACAAGATTAAGAGTATATTAAGGTTTAAGCTTTCTTCACTAGTTAGATTGGTATTTGTATTATTTGTGACGTGCACAAATTTTTCAAAGGGATTTATTTTTCCATCAAAGCCGACATTCAAATTCAGGAATTGCTTGAGCCCGCTAATTATAGCGTCATTTGTTTGGGAAACAAAAGCGTCTAAACAAAAATATTGCGGCCAGTTTTTTCACAACTATAGATATTAACGTTATATTTACTACGTACAATTTTTATATATCTAAAAAAATTTTTATGCTTCTAGGTAATTAACAGATATTTAAAGTCTGTTTAATTCTTCGTAAAATATTTTTATTGTCTTAGATTACTGTTTCATGGCTTAATTGAATCACTTCCTTAATATATCTACCATAGCCGTAAAAATTCAATTAATTTCTTAGGTTTTGTCGTCAGATCCACGAAAAATAGGCGTCAATATAAATAAAACTTCAAAGATTTGCAAATAAAACATACGTGAAAATTTAGTTCAAGCCAAAAATTATATAAAAATGGTAAAATTTCGTAACTATTATTCCCTTGAAATAACAGAAATAATTAAAGTATTACAAATCTCTTTTAAAATTGTGTCTTCTTATTAAAAGAAGTTTAATAAGATAAGCTTGGGTTTTTATGAATTAATTAGATAAATTAAAATATTGAAGTCTGTTCTTATTATAAAAATAATGATAACAAATGTATTATCATTACTTATTTTTTATTTCACAATTAAATTATTCATAGTAGAGAGTTCGAACCATGTTCTCTAGTGATTTAATGACAAAAAGAAAAAAATCTAGTAATTTTTATTATTATTAAGTATTTTAATTGATAATTATCAATAAAAATAATAAGCAAAGTATATAAGCAAATAATAATAAATACAAAATCTTTAAATAAATATTTTTATAGAATAAATTACAATTCTGACGAACACAAAGAATCAAATTGAAAAAAATCATGAAGTTAATTAAAAAATTTCAATCATTAATATTTTAATTTCAATAATAATTGAAATTTCAGTTTTTCTTCATTGCTTCTAGCTAAATTAAAAATAGGTTAACCATTTGCCAGCATGTTTAAAATAATAATTAATTTCCATACGCGTACATATATAAATACGTATATACTATACCATATACAACCATTTTATATACACTTCTTAGTTTGAAACAATTTTATATATTTCTGTATCACCAACGATAAGTAGACAAAACAATTTAACTATCTATAAAATCAAACCGAAGGGCTTTAAAAGTCTTAGCCTTACTGGCCAAAAAAAAAAGTTTACACAAAAAAATAATTTCAATACATATTTATGTATTGAAATTATAAAGACATTTTCATACACACATAAATATAAAGACATTTTCATACACACATAAATATAAAGACATTTTCATACACACATAAATATAAAGACATTTTCATACACACATAAATATAAAGACATTTTCGTTATCTAGGCGGCTCCACATCCGCTTTGACGGTGAGCCGTTTACTTCGACACGGGGAATCGTCCACACCATAAAAACAAACACTCCTCTGCGGGTAAACCCTAACATCTACACTAGAACCTATATTTCTTGGCAGTGTTTTAGATTTAAAGTCACTTTTTAGGCAATAATCATATATAAGTCTGGGGCCTTCATCGAAATGTTGACTGTAGTAGTCGTAGTCTTCGAAGGAAACACTTTTGGCTAGATCACAGCAGGTGTGAGGTTGGTATGACCTTTCTGAGCAAGTCCTCAGCTCGCAAGGAGTCTGAGGTGGAATCGGGGCCCATGGAGGGGGCCCCGAAGGTCATCCTCAGCGAATCGGCTTGGACACGATGATGACGTCTGGTGCCGATCTGGTCGTCTCCGTGCTCATTGGTCGTCGGTCAGGAAACTTCTTTTCTGTATTGGAATAAAGTATGTATGAATGTTTGGTATCAAATTAAATTGCTTACTATTTTTTTTACAATTAATTGTCAATAAATAATTGTCAATTATGTTAGTTTCCTTAGTGCTCTCGTATTCTTTGCAAGGACCCTCCATGCACCCTGGCATTGCGTATAACCACACCTTCGCTTAAACAGATTCTCTGGGATAGCGGATCCTCTTCGTGCGAATTCAAAATCGGTTTTTTTTTACTAAAATTAATTAATTTTAAAAAGAGAATATCCAGAATACGGCAGTAAATGGGGAACCTACTCTGCCTACCCTGCAATGTGCGGGATACAGCGTGAAGTTATTTATGATAATTAAAATTAACCCTCGATAATATAATTTCAACATGAAGTATTTAAGACGACAATTTTCACAGAGTCTGAGTGAAGAGTACTTTACTGACCTTTAGCCCATCATCATCAACAGATAATAAAAGAAAAACTTAGAATAACTAAAAGCTTAAACTCATTTTAACACTTTATTTTTATTTAAAGACCTCACTTTGAAGTTACTTTTAAATAGCTACTTTTAAAAGGTTTTTTTTTACTATGAAACTCTTAACGATGCAATTTTATTATTGTTTTCTTAAATTATTTAATTTAGATCTATTTATTAGCTCTATTAGCACGCATTATGTCTTTGTATTCTAATATGTCACTAGTCTAGCAGCACAACGACAGACTGTAAACACGACGGTTTTGGGTTCGATTTCTACTCAGGGGAATAAATTAATCAATGTTATAGAAAACTCTTAACGACTTCAGTAGAACTTAAGATAATATTAGAAAACATATCGATCACCACATATAAATATTTTTAAGAGAGAATCTATGTTAAGGTATTTTGTTTACTACTAGCCGCCGAAATTCGAGACAGGTGCACAAGAAAAGCTGCGTAATTCAACTCCGATTTTTTTTCTATAAAAAATCGAATTGGCAACCATCGTGTCAGACGCTGTCTTGTGCCACGATTCTTTAAGCAATATGGGTCAGTTTCTGTGAACGTGACAAGAATGTAAGTGGACGTGAAAAAAAGTACCAAACATGTAAATTTTATATAAAAATTCTGTACGCGGCGCGATTCGAACCCATACCCCTCGTGCCTTGAGTGTTAATTATATATTTTTATTGTTACGGAAAATCGAGATGTATGTGAAAAACGGGGAACGTAGTGTCTTAAAACTGATTTCTCTCTGCCTAGCCTGGGTCAATGCGGGAACATGTGTGAAACCGCTTTTCTTCCATCTATATCGGAAGCTATAAGCGGTATGGTAGTGAATTTGAGTCGTACTCGGGGAATGATTCAATTCTCACTCGAGAAAATATAATATTTAATGTTTTTATTTACTTGCTCCAGTAACGAGGCTAAGCTCGGCGTTGAGTTCTGCCACTCAACATATAATGCCTCGCCGGAAAATGGGGAACGGCAGTGTCTTAATGGAAATATAGTGTCTTAACACCAGTTTCCCAAGTTCCCTCTAATTATTCTGTTATTTATGGATACAGCGTGAAGCTGAAGTAAATAGCTATATAGTACCAACTTTCCGCCGAATTCTCGAAGCATAGCATAGGGTTGAATGGCGATACTCAATTTAATTAGCTTTATGTTTTTTTTAAAGCGAATATAGTGTTAGCACACAATTTCTGCATCATAATTATTTCCCACAATGGGAATGCAACTTAAAACTATTACATTTAGAGACAAAAACTAGTTATAAAAACGAAATTATACGCCACATTCTGAATAAACATTACATTTTTAAACACATTTACCGTGGGTAAAGTAGAATTCATAACCTTCTGAAGGACATTTGATTAATTATTGTATATACATTTCTTAAATATATACGTCATTTCTTAGAAATAGTGGAGTATTTTCAGTTTTCAAAAGTGGCAAGATGATATATATAGTGTTCTAAGTAAGCAGTTTTTTCTCAAGACAAAAATGCATTTTAAAGTTCAAGAAGACTTGTTTGAGCTTTCTTGAATCTTACATAAATTGTCGTGGTATAGAATAACTAAATTGGTTAATTTTTTTTTTAATATAATGTATCCCGCACATAGCCGGGTCGGTAATGGGAAACTGGCGCCTAGCTACTCCGTTCCCATTAAGTCACTTCCGCAATCCGTTCCCCACTTTCCACCAATTTCTTGAGCCATTGAGTGGTGTTTGACGGAACTCAACGCCGCGCTGCCGTTATTAGAGCGTGAAAATGAGAATATGAAATATATCATTATCTAAAAAGGGAATCGAACCCACATTCTGTTGCGTTTACAATCGCTTGCTTGTGCCCTTGCGCCATATCTGCCTTAAAATATTTAAATTGGTTGGAATCGGAACAAAGTATCTTAACACTAGGTTCCCAGGTTTCCTTAGAATAGATTCTGCTATGCGGGATAATGCGTGAAGCTGTTTTTTAAATATATTGCAAGTGTAAAACAGAGTGTTCAACACTAATCTTTTCTACCTACACTGCATAATAAAAAATATATATACTTACGTGGTTTATCCTCTTGCTCAGTCGCCTGTCTCAACAGTTCTATAGTGATTTGCGATGTATTCGTTTGAGGCGGCGACGGTCGTACTATAGTGGCTCCAGAATAACCGAATGTAGAGAAACCCCGGCTGTTTGTTGTTCCTGATCCTATGAAAGAATGTGGTTTTTTTTAGCTTCATTCTTTTTTCAGTTTCACGCTTTATCTCGCTGCTATGCGGTCAGGCGCAGTATTGAGTGTAAAGATAATAGTATTTTTGAAATATTGCGTGTTAGGTGGTGGAATTCAGTGGGAAGAGAGATGAAAATCGGCTTCACACTGAATACCGCAGCTATCAAGATAGACAGAGGGAGCCCAGTTTTATGACACTCCACTTTCCGGTGAATTCTGGAAGCATTGTATGTGTGGAAAGAGTGGCGGAACTCAACGCCACGTTTTTACCTCGACACCAGAGCGAAGAAATGAAAATATTAAATATTAATTCCATCGAGTGGGAATCGAACCCACAGCCTGTCACATTTACAGTCACACGCTGGTGCCACTACATCACGACTGGCCTAACGAAATGAAAATAATTCAAATAAAATTAAAATAATAAAAAATCCAGGAATATAGATAGAAAAAAAAATACATGAAATTTCTTTATAAACAACGTACGAAAGTAATAAAAAAATTTCAAAAATAACCCTTCTTTCTATACATAGATAAAAAAATCAAATTATTCATCGCGTTTACGGTCTGACATTTTTGTTTTTTAAGATTTAAATATTTTTTTACAATTTTCAGTCTCACGTTCATTTCCAGTTAAACGACCTTAATTTTAATATCGAATCCTTTGAAAGAATAACGTTCAAAGAGATACTCGTAGATATAAGAGCATTATAAAGTATTATATTGAAATAAAATCGATATTCTAATTAGAAACATTCATTAACGATGATAAAAAAAAAGGAGTAATTTTGTTAATGATTTAAATGTAAACGTGAAATATGGACTTTCTTCAAAGAAAATATAAGCATTTTTTATTTGAAACATATTTTTTTACTCTAATCATCATATTTTCTAGTTTATTGAGTAGAATGAGACCGTCGTGGAACTGTGACTGCGTCTTTGTTAACTCGATTGGAGATCTCAACTCGGGAGTAGGATTTTTTAATAGTTTTACATTAAATCCCGCACACTGCTAGGGTAGTCAGAGGGAACCTGGGAATCTAGTCACTAGAGTTAAGACACTCCGTTCCTCATTCAGACATTTTCTTTCCCCACTTTACGCGGAATTCTTGAGGCATTGCGTGTTAAGTGGTGGAAATCACCTCAAAATCAAAATATTAAATTCCTCCGCGTGGTAATCGAGCCAATAACCGTCGCGTGTACAACCAGCCACTGTGTCCCTGCGCTACGACAGCCGCTTAGTTAAATATTTAAACTGTTTGAGTTAAACCACTCACATAAGCAAATAATTTAGTCAGTGGTAATTGAAATTGAAAACTTTAAAATGTATGACGTTGGCGGGTTTTTTGTACAAATGAGTGAATATATTTTGTTATTTCTATATAATATCATGTTACTGACGCTTAAATAAGTATGATTTAAAATATAAAAATGACCGTCGTGGCGAAGCGCCACACCGTGTAGCTGTGAACATGAAGGTTCTGGTTTCGATTATTACTCTGGGAAATTCATTATTATAGTTTTCTAGCTCTGATAAAAAGACTAAGCCCGCCGTTGTCTTCCGCTACTCATTGTCTCAAAAATTGGAGAGAAAGTGGAGAGCGGAGCGTTTTGACACTAGGGACACTATCGCCATAAAACGATGTGAAACAAATGTAAATACCACATAGATGTTTCCTCAACGTCCCCTTTTATTTGGAAACCAAAAGTCGAATAAAATAGATAAAGGAAATCTCGTGGTAACTCAGCGGCTTTCCCTCGAGATAAGGGGTGGATCGTCAGCCAAATTTTATTGCAATACGCAAATCGTGAAAGTAATAACGATAGTATTTATGTATTCTAAGCGGAATTAAGAGAGAATTGAAGTTTTTACAACGTTGGAAAACTCGAATGTTGTGGGTTTGATTCCCACTCGGTTGTAATTAAATAATTAATATTTTCATTTTCATTTCAGTTTAACTCCGCCAATTAAAACGGAACGTAAAAAATTGAGCGGAAAGTTAGAAACGTGGAGTCTTAACACAATATCTTATAATCCTACATAATTTTTTAATTTCTTTAATATTGTATTCTTTATATATTATTAACATTTACGTTCCATATTCACATTTATTTATTTATTTAAAGACTTAAACGTAACTTTTCTTACTGGACGCCTATTACTTTCAGGTGATCTAATCAAGAACATGATATACAAGGGGTCGCCAGCGGCGGTAGAGAATGGCTGACGCAGTTAGAATGTTGTTAACACGACACAAATACATTGTGACCAAAACTACCCTACAGGTATACGTATTAAATTCTCATCGAATTCAATTGAATCTACTCAAAATTCAATTGAAATATTTGTGGGTGGGTTATTTCATATATGAAATTTAAATTGTAAACAAAAAAAAAGAGTGGGGGAGCGCTTTGTATATTAATTCAAAAGTTGTAAATTAATTATAACATAAAAAAACTATATAGATATATTAAAAACTTTTTCATTACTGAGAGACTGACATACAATGTACAGCTGAAACTATGTGGCGTAGAACTCTGAAATTTGTCATGAACATATATTATAGAAATTGTAGAGTAACAATAAAATAGGATATCCTGTAATTTCAGCGGGAATGGAAACTTGTAATTCACAAACTAAGTTAGGGGTTACATCTAGCTTACATTTTGATGACTGAAGTGTGTAACTGTAATGAAGTGTTATTGATTATATAGAGGAAGAGTGCATAATGCATATATATTTTGTCACACTGCCATCATATATTTGACAATATACACTTAAGAAACGAGTAGTTCACGCGTCACGTCATCCTCTAGTTATTATTAATAGGAACTCTATTGATCGTCTGTACAGCCTTTATGAAAATGTTAATATTTAAAATTATTTTCATTTCATAAGACAAAAGTAATTCAACACACAATGTTGCTCAAAATTGATTGATACTAAAAAACGGAGTGTTTAAACACTTAATTAAAACTAAATAAGCTAAACAAACTATATAGAAGATCTTTTTTTAGGTATATAAAAAATTTAATATTTTCAAGATATGAATCCATAATACTTATGCTTTTTAAGTAAAACATTTGGACAATATGAAACTGAATAAAATAAAAATAACAACCCTTTCCCGCGGGCTGGAGAAGAAATTGTAAAAACTTATCGAGTTTTATTACTATAATCACACTTAACTCCCTTACTTAGGTTCGAAAGGGTAACATCTCTCGAACGAATATCGAACCTACAACCATCACGTTTATAAGTAAATCGAACTCTATCCCTGTGCTACCCAAAGTAATTATATAAAGTTTCACCATTTAAAAAAAAACCCATTTCTGTGACTGAATCCAACCTGTTAAGTTTCAACTGACGATGTCAGCGGCAAATAGGAATTTTGGATCAATTTCAACTAAAAGTAACTAAAAAAAAAATGTGTGTGTTCT
Organism: Heliconius aoede; assembly: GCA_037355905.1. NCBI lineage: Eukaryota > Metazoa > Arthropoda > Insecta > Lepidoptera > Nymphalidae > Heliconius > Heliconius aoede. Next base: position 124,101 of record JBAIZZ010000192.1, read on the forward strand.
ATGCAATACTCGTCGAATCGTTTTTAAGCGTTTGGTACAATACCGTGGCGGGGAACTCTATACGGTTAAAATAAAGATAGATTTCATTTTGTTTCCTTAATAGCTCAGAGGTAGCGTGATTTGTTGCGGTAGTTTATTTAGGTTCTTATTTACTGTTGAATAAATATTCTATATCTATATTAGTATATAAAACATACAGGAACACAGAAAGTACACTCATCCATTACTTAGCTGTATTAAATGTAAGCTTTCTTATTTTAATTTTCTCGCTCTGGACAGTGCGGCGTTGAATTCCGCCACTCGACATACAATGTTTCGAAATTTTTATATTATAATTGATATTTAACAATATTAATAATAAACTATTAGATGTTACATAAACAAAAAATATTCATTAAACAAAATAGAACTGTCTAGTAAATATGTATATTTTTAAAATAAACAAAACTGTTATGAAGTCCGGATATAAAAAGTTAGGGTATATTTGTTTAGAATTTTCACTAAAGTGCGCCGGTATTATTCACTTTGTATATTTTTATGTAAGTTTTGCCCACTTCACGTTATTATACGGTCTATTTAAACTGCGGTGTTGGTTTCTCCGACTCCGTATATTGTGTTTATTTGTGCGCAATGTGGGGAAATTTCCCCTTTTCAGTCTTATTTTCATAATATTTGTACCTGTACTTATGGGTCATACCTAAAAACATTTATTAAGATACGTCAATAGCATAGACGTATGATTTTTTTTTATTTCACTTGTTTATCCATACTGTATCACGTGTGACGCAGTTACGAATAGATATCAATAATGTAAACAGATACTACTACAAAAATACAACTAAAGGTTAAAGAACTTTGAACTTTGCCGCTACGACTGCCGTTTCAGAATGAGGCGGGTCGGGTCCCATTGGTGGTTTTACAACGATAATTTTATCATATATATTCATTTTTGGCAAAATCTCCTTTATTTTAATTGTATTAGGTTTCTATGAAGTAGTTAAGACTGTGGGGTGTTATTTAAAATGGTGATGACAAAAACACTCTGTATAGTATTAAATATATGTGATTAATTTGTTTAATTTTCTATGGAATGTATAGGTATACGAAATACGTATAAGAAATACTTACCATCAGAACTAATTGCTGGATCAGTTTGAAACAAACTCTCCCTGGTTTGACAGCCAGATTCCTTTGTATCAGGAGCTCCAACTGACACATCTCTTATTTGCTTCCTTTCCACACTCTCATGCTTAGTTCTTATCGACTCTTCTTTCTTACTCAAGTCACTTCTTCTCGTTCTTCCGTTACGTTCTATTCTAACATCTTCGAAATCTGGTACGGAATTGACTTCACGCCTCCAAGGTTCATCATCGAGATCCAAACGAGTTTCTTGTATAAAATCAGAGTCGATACTTGTCGGCTGAAACAGATAGTGTTTTATTTGAAAAGTTATAATGTTTTTCAATACTCTTATAATTTTTGCTTTACAAATTTTACTAAAATTATACTAATATTATATATGTATATAAGTAATTCTCTGTAATTTTATATTAAATATAATTTTAAAATTACAGAGGTAAAAATGTAAGTAAATGCTAGTTTTATATTACAGATGAGACTCAATTCAAGATTTTTTTATCAAAAAATAAAAAGAATTGAGCTATTTCTATTTGGCGAAAAAACTAACATAAATTTACACTTAGATCTTAGATCCATCTTACTTTAGATCCAAACATTATATTTAAAAAAAAAAAGAAAGAAAGAAATTTTAATAACTGAAGTCACTCAAGAGTTATAAAAAGCAAGCTAGAATATTTGCCCTCTTTAATTTTCTTATATGAAAAAGTAATTTCATTTACGAGTAATATATTTGAAAGCAAAAAAAAAACGCTACGTTACTGCAAATCATTACAATACTACGTACGGTGTGTAAATGTGTTTGT
>JBAIZZ010000193.1:0-41612 GCA_037355905.1 Heliconius aoede
TCATTCGTTATATCATCAAGAACAGCGTTGTCTGTGATTTTTTTTCTTTATTTACTTGCTTGCTTGCTGCACACTAATATAGTGCCAATTCTATCTTTCATTTTTAATATATATCGAACACAAAAAAAAATATTAAGATGAATATTAAGTAAATATGTGAAGTTGCAGCACAAGCGGTGTATGCTGGTTGTCAGAAAGGTTCCGGTATTACACACACTCACAAACGCCAAGTCTAGTTGTGCTTCAGACTTCGCAACTGTATTACCCTGCTATGCAAAGGGAAGCGTAAACCTACCTTTTCTTTACATATAATATAGCATAAAATGGATTTCTTGAGAGTGAGGTCTTCTTCAGTTTCGTCAATAAAAATATTGTAAAATGTAAACTTACATTGCATATTTCCTTTTCTTCATCAGCTTTCAATCGACAATTGGCATAATTATCGCATCTCAATGCCAAATCTATACAAGTATTGTCTTCACAGTCAAACTCTTCTTCTGTACATTTGTCAGCTTCAAACAGAAAAATTATTAAAGGTTATTAGGAATTTAAAATAATTTGAAAGACTATTTATTATTAAGGCCGTTGTACCGCAATTTGACGGCATTTAAGCAGCGGATGTGGTTGTGGGTTCGATCCAATACAGAGGGAACCTAGTTTTAAAACACTCTGTTCTCCACTTTTTCAAGGCATTGCGGGTTCAGTGGTGAAACTCAACACCGGGTGTTTAAGAAGGTAGTCGATACCACAGCATCTATGTAGAATGATTTTTGTATTTTTTACACACGATAGTCGTACAAAGAAAGGAATGTCTTAATACTACTTTCTTTACTATAAGAACGGGATAAAAATACCAAAGGCACTATTTACTTTCTTTACTAGGATCCAAAGCTCTGTAAGCTGTGAAGTTAGCAGATATGGTCGGCGTGACTGTTGCGTACAGACGAACATACATTATGTAGCTCTTGTTATCGGGATCGTTGGGGTCATTGTCTTTTGTGGTCACTGGATTCGCTACCGAGCCACAGTAGAATGCTAATCTGAAAGAAAATATTTATATATAAAAACAAGTTAAGGAAAAACGCCTATTTTATAACATGAGGTGCTGTAAGCTCAAGGTTTAAAAGATCTGGTGAAAGTCGTTGAGTGACTGACAGATAACGCACAATGGGAACTACGCCACGTAGAAGCTTGAAATTTAATACATTCTATGCAACCTACATAGCTTGCTAGAGGAGTGTAAGGGAGTTCCTACAAGGAAGAGAAAAAAAAGCATATAATGTTATTAATTAATGAATTTCCAAAATGGACGCCCGCCACTCGTATATTATTACAATTAGAATTATCTAAACAACATTAAAAAGAGTAGAATCGATAAATTTTTTTCTGGTTATCTTTATTTTTAATAAGTATTCATTTTTAATAAGCAGATCTTCTACTAAAATTTGTAGTGTACATAGTAAAATTTATTTCAACAAACTACAAAGTAGGTCATTTCCGTAGGAAGGTATCTACATACCTCGCATCATACTCCAGCTTGTTTCCAAACACCTGTACAAAGTTCTCCTCGCACTCGTTGGGCTTCGCGAGCGTGTAATGTGTGAAGTTAAGATAGATCTGCAATAATATAACATCTGAAAATTCTTCTTTTTTTTTTATGAAAAATATTTTTTGACGTAATTTACGATGTTTAAACCCACGTCTGTTGTAAGCCTTCCAAGCGCTGTGACCACTAAAACAACTATCCAATTTTCGAGACATTGCGTGTTGAGTGACGGTACTCAACGCCGTGCATTGTCTTGTTACTAGAACGAGGAAATGAAAATAATGAATTCCAGAAAATGAGAATCGAACTCGCGTACATATTCTAAAGCTGCGCCTCGATTACGACCCCACATGATTTATTTTACAAACACAAAAGATTTATTTTAACTTATTAAGCGTCATAAAGTCTCTAAAAGATAAATTTTAGTTAATTTTAGTTTTAGTTAATTTTTAATAAGAAAATTGTCCACACCTTATTATTAACATCTACTTCAATTTTCCAAAGCATATCTATAGTGCTACCAGTTTTGCATCCTTCGGGAATTGAATCTGTATCTATAAGACCATGAGATTCACCTATGAATTCTTTGTAACAGGCGTCTGGTATCTTATCTGTAAAGAAATATCTATACTTATAATAAAATTGTAAGTAATCGCTGCCTTTCCCGATCCTGAAATTTTTCACTGCATATGTTCTCGCATTCAGAATTGACTTAAGTGCAGTATTCACTATTGCATTCAGACAAACTTCTTTTAATATTTAGTGTTTGTATCATTTAAATCAGTTTATAAATAATTTAAAAAAAAACCTAATATTTAATTATATTTAGTTTTATTAAATTAGCTTTATTAGGATGCAAAAGTAGTTCAGATTAGTAGATAGTTGTGTAGTTCTAGCGGACAAAGCCGCGAGCTGGTTTTTTAAAAATATATACAGAAAAATTTAAAATTCTATCAATTATTATTATTACATTTAAAGCATCCGTTTCTGATTGACTACCGGTGCATAGCAGGAATTACACGGCATAGAACACTGGAATATAGCATGTAAGTTCCTTGGCGAGTGTAGAGAGTACTAATAGAGGCTGTGTTAACGAATAATCTGAATCTTAAGGGAGAAAGCAGAATCAAAGGATTCACCTTTTTCACATTTTCACATAAACATTTTAAAACTTAAATGCAGGCGTGACAACATAATATGAGCCACTTCATTTGTAAAAAATTTAAGTATCTCTTTACTTTACATCTTACAGGCCTTGTTTTTTAATTTGAAATAATTATAAAATTAATTTATACGTACGATTTATCAGTGAGATGCAGTTTCGCGCCTTTAAATATAATAGGCTATGCAGAGGGTACATAATAATATATATATTTATATAATATTTTATAATATTATGCTGATAATAATAATGCTGACTTTTGGTTACATCCCAAGATATTTTAGTTATGAAAAATTTAAGAATTTTCTATATAAAATTTCATTACAATGAAATAATTATTTTACTTACAACTTCTACTGGTTTGTATAAATTTATAATTGATTTGGAAGCCCTCATACTCGATAGTGTCATCTGAATGAAATTTCAACCAAACGTAAGGTCCAGACGTTGTGATTTGTCGAGGGAACGCTTCGCCGCATACTTTGCCCAATAACTTCGCGTAACCTCGAGAACCATCTCTGATCTGTTGATAAATTTTATTTTAGCTACAAACTATATCGAGACATTACGTGTGGAGTAGCAGAACTCAACGCCGCGCTTTTGCCTTCGTATCAGAGCAAAGAAATGAAAATATTAATATATTTCATTCCCCGAGCGCTCAAATTCCAAACATTGGGAGTTGAATACCAGAACTTAACTAAACTGAGAACTTAGTGCGAAAATACTCTGTTCCCATTAAGATACTTCCGGTTCCAACTTTCTGAAAGCATAACGTCTTGAGTGGTTGTACTCAATCTCCCGTTTTGCTTCTATGCTTGGGTAATATTTCATTAGCTTAAGTGGGAATCGAACTCACATCCTGTCGTGCTTATAGGTGCATGCTTGTGGTCTTGCCTTGCCAGAATACTAAGTACTAATAGTGTAATGAAACAAAAAAGAAAAGGTAATATTTTGCAAATAAATAACTTCGTAGACTTAACTTACTTCTAAATAATCATAGCTGCATTGAGGGTGATATTCAACGTGGAATCTATCTACAAATGTCAGTTCAATCACCGTCCCTTCACTTCCTGTAAGAAAACAATTATATTACATGTTTTTTTTTTGTTTTAATTGTGATTAGCTTCACGCTGTATCCCGCAAATGATAGAGTAGGCAAAGCAAATCTAATATTAAAACACTTTATTCCTAATCTATCGCAACATTTTCGGGATATTGCTGGTCGAGTGGCAGAATTCAACATCACTCTTTACCTGAGAAAAGAAATTTAAAAAAAAATCCCTTGAGCTTAACCCCACCACGTACCAAAATACGAGTATAAGCAAGTATAGACTTACCTGTTATGACTGTAACGCAATCCATCTTGCTGTAATAATAATTACTTTTGCTACCCCCTTCATGAGGATGCTGTATATAAGACTTGAGTGGGCTATAGCTAAATTCAGAGCAACTTGGATCACTCTCAGTTTCTCTCTTAACTCTCTGCTTAGTTTTAGGTAAAAAATTTACAAAACCACTATGTCTTATCTTATTTGTATTATCTACATATTTATGTATATTTAAATTTTTTTCAAAAACATTATTATCGTTATCATCTTTGTAAATTTCATCAAATTGTTTGACATTATCAGATCTACGCTCTATGTAGCTACTAGTTTCATATTTAATTGTTGTATCTATTCTAGGGCTATATACATTGGTCCTGGGTTCCATTAGATCAGTTTGGAGCTTCTTTTGTTCCATTGTGCGCATGCGTTTAAGCCATTTATGATCAGCTACTTGTCCTGACGTGACACCAAATGTGGAGTACACTGTAACAAAAGCAAAATTGTCATTTTATGAATCTTACATTAATAAGATTTTATTTTTTCAGCTTCACTCTCTATCCCGCACATAGCAGGGCAGGCAGAGGGAACCTCGGTGTTAAGACAATGCATTCCATATTTTCTGCCAAATTCTGGAGACATTGTGTGTTGAGTGGCAGAACTCAATGCCGCGCTTTGTTTCGAATATAAACGTAAAGAAATATTCCAGTTCCTCGAGTGGGAATCGAACCCTCAACCGTTGCGTTTACGGTCGGCACCCTTGTGCCACTGTGCCACGACGGCCTCAATTAATAAGTCAACAGATCTATATTGTACAGCGTAATGAAATTGCAGCTGCTGGTGTATAGCATATAAAAAGATGGTAAAAAATTCACACTTATTTTCTTGGTAGACAACATGAATGTCCCGTCATATTAATAATTATTTACCAAATAATATTGAAGGAAAAATTCTTGATAGAAAATTTGAAAGGTGCGTGACTAAATGCGAGTCTATCTACATATGCGGTATTAATATATTTCAATATATATTTTAATTACAAAAATTTGTCTATATTATAAAAATTAATATATTACAAACAATAAATACGTTTTTGAAATATTTAATTCTCACAATTTGGCAACTATTTTGTATTCAAAATCTGTTAAACATTTAAATACAAAAAAAATCTTTACTTTAGTATTTTAGTTTAAATATTTTAATTGCGTTCCCCTAGTGTGGCTGACATCAAAGAATCTCTACAGGTACGCTTCAAGTCACTGTACGAAACGCAAGGCTGACTCCTAGAAGGACGATTTACATTGAAATGTGGTAGAAAGTAAAAATAAATGTAATGTTACATAAGAACATCTTAATTTATTTCTTTTTTTATACTTCTTTTAAAATACTTATTTACACAAACACACTTCCGTTCCGCACTTTCTGCTGAATTCCGGAGGCCTTGCGTGTTGAGTGGCGATAGTGGTATTCAACGTCGTGCTTTGCCTCGACACCAGAACGAAGAAATGAAAATATTAAATATTTCCTCGAGCGAGAATCGAATCCATAGCCTGTCGCGCTTACAGTCAATGGCTGTGCTCCTGCCGCCTCAGTCTCTTAAAATGAGCCTTTTTATTAGTAAAAACTACATTAAAATCCTTTGCATAAAAACTTTATTTAGTACGCAGCGCAGCATTCAGTTCTGCCACTCAACACACAATGAAGAAACTAAGAATACGTTAGGAACAGAAATATTTTAATGGCAACGGAGTGCTTTAACACTAAGTTTCCAAATTCCCACTGCTTTTATACTTTTGAGCGTGAAGTAAAAAAATAACTTATGACAATCCTCGCGTTTTTTCCACACTTAGACACAGACAAGCCCGGGGTTGAATTCCGCCACATGCAATGTCTCAACATTGGGGAACGGAGTGTCTTAAAACTAACTTCCCTCTCCTTACCCTAATACGCTGGAAAAAGCTCGAAACGACTTTTCAACCATCAATTCTATAGTACTTGAAACCAAATCCTATTAAGTGTGACTTAAAGAACTCGTAATTTAAGTAATGCCTTGCCAATTCTAAGACCCTAGTATGTCACAAATTGCTCAGCGTTCGCGGCGAGGCGCGCGACGAATAAATTAACAAACAGACTGCTTAATTTCCTTAGAAGATATCTTCTACTGTTTATACGTATGTATACGAGTGGCGCAGCGGCACAGCGTATGATTGTGAGCGCAACGGTTGTGGATTCAATTTCCATTCAAAAGATTGGAATATTTTCGTTTTTTCTTCTGGTAACAAGACAAAGTGCGGATTTGGTTTCGTCACTTGAAATAAGGGTTGAAAGTTGGTATGCCTTTTTTTTTAAACTGGCCTCTTAAAAATATTTCATTGAACACGGTTTTCAGGGTTTTTTACAATTCACCCCCTAAACATGTCCCCCAGCATTGGATTGAACCCACGATAATAGCGTTAAGTTAAGCGTGTGCAGCGGCGTATAATGTGTTTCGTAAATCAGATTGTAATCTCGAAATGCTTTAGCAACAGACGTATTTAATAGCAGAAGAAAATTAAATGTTACTCTGCTCCTTTTCTTGTATCAATCAAAGTAAAATCTCTCATTTATCTTCGGAAAGGCGTCGACGTGCGATGGAAATGAATATGGTAATATAGACGAGAGTATTAGATACAAATCTTTGAACTTTATTTTTTCTTAATTTTTAATTCGATACATGGTGGGTTGAGAGGCGGAACTCTACACTGCTCTTGTCCATGTCTACTTAAATATAAAAATGGATATACATAATTTCTCCTAATAGAGATTATTAATTTAGTTAGAGATATTTAATAAACTTACAATTACCTCTTTTGCATTGATATTATAGTAATGTATTTAGACTCTCTGATATACTCCATTCGTGTTGAGTTTTGGCTCAACGCTGCACTTTGTATACTAGAGCTGGGAATTAATATAATTCATTTCTCCAAATGGAAATCGAACCCACAACCATTGCCTTTGTACTTAGATCCTGCTCTTTTTAGTTTAGTTGTACTAGACTTTTTTAGCATGTAACCCGCACATAGCAAGCAGAATAAATCTGGGTTCCTAGAGTAAAGACATTCCGTTCCCTATTTTCCGTCAAATTATTGAGGCTAGGAGAAGACGTTTTCATTATAGTATTAGACATATAAATTCATTTCATTGATATCAAAACCGAGAGTCAGTCCTAAGATTGTATACGTTCGATCCCCACCCAGGGAAGTAATTATATTTAAAATATTCAATATCGACTAGCTAGGCAGCACGGCGTTGAGTGCCATAGCGCTCTCACAGTATAACAGTCTCGAAACTAATAAAGAACGAAAATAGAGAACAGAATGTCTTAATATTAGATTAGCTCTGTCCTACAGAAAAATGTGTTAAGCTTAAATGCTCCCCAAACGTGTATCAAACTCACGGCCACCGTGCCTAAGTAAATACAAGTCACCGTACCATATTTCCCTGGCAGAATATAACGGCACAGCCTACCAGGCACTGTCGTAGTGTAAATTATTGAGGCTTCACAACGTTTTTAATCTGGGTAAAGCCAAATATGATAATCTTCGTTTTTCCAATATCGTAGACTAGTTATTTATTAGTTATAGCTTTAGGTATAAGCTATATATAATTTTTTTTATAAGTATTTGATACTTGAGTAATTGAGATCACGACGTTTGTGGATTCGATTCATACTCGGAGGAATAAGTTATATTCATTTTCTTAGTCTGGTCACAATATAAAAAGACTACAACAACTCTTAGCTACGAGTATTTCCAAATTAACCACACGGGCAAAACCGCAGATAAGAACTTGTAGAAAGATAACATAAACCAGAGAAAACAAGTAAATACTCCAGTATAAGTGAACGAGGCATCGGGTTCTATTATTTTGATCGTAAAGCTCTCACGCCTCTTAATAACTATGAATATTTCTGTAATATGTTATATATATGTAGTTATATATGCTTTTCTCTCAAGAAACTTAGATAAAACGTGAAATATTCTTTTACTTTATCACATATTTTTATATGATGAATTTTCGTTTCCTTAGTTTGAAAGACGCAGTACTTGTCAAGTACCACCACTAATGAAATGTCTCAGTATTTCATTTCATGCATACAAACAAAATCCTAAAATGGTAGATTAGGGAGTTTGTGGAAATTTTTCATTGTGGAAGTTTGTGGAATTAACTTCGCTTAATTCCAAGATTTGCTTAATTACAGTTTGCTCAAATTTTAAAAAAATATATATTCTATCAATGCACTAAAAATGGTGATGGGTTTAATCACCAGGAATAATATTCATTTTCTCGTTTTGGTAAGACAAAGCTCAACTAGCTTCGGTACGCAATATCTTAATGATTTAAGCATTGATATGCGGAAAACGTTCTTAGCATTATGTTTCCTCTGCCTTCCCTTTTTTTCCCCCGTGGGGAATCCCTGTTACGGGTATCCACATGCCGGGTGCCGGGATGCGGATTATGTGGGGCACATGTTCGTGCATCCTACTCACTAAAACCCCACGATGGTCCATCACTCTACATTTTTCGAAGCCGCGGGTACACTTTCATACTCTTTCTATTGTGACTTCGAACTCTCTGATTTTCTCTGCTGCGTCCTTTTGTGAGATTACGTATTCACAAAAGGCGACCATCTCATTCTATGACTGCTAATTCTAGGCCATAGCTAAAGACGATAGTAAACCGATGATGTTGTCTCGGTTGTTCCTACATTGGACATGCTTGTAGCGTGTGCAAGGCCTCAGCCTTCCCTGATACATACGCGATACACCGTAAGAATATTATTATAATATAGTAATATCTTTAGAATTTTATTTGCGAAATAGAAACAAGGATAGATATATTCTTATATTAGTTAAGCTACGAAAAATTATTTCTCTAGTCACAATCAATTCCCGTTATCTTCTGAAAGATACCTATATTAAAAAAAAAACTTTATGAAATTAGATAGATGGAAAAAGATACTTCCAGAAAATATATAATTACAAAAAGACAATTAAACGTGGGGAAATGTGGATATTCCGTGGTGATTTTTCAAAACTGTTAACGTCGGTATTAAGCGTGGCGTTTGCTCGCAATGAATACATCAGCGCGGCCGGGCTGAGCCCCATGGGAGGTGTTACATTTCACTAGTGGTGGGAAGTGTCGATATGGACTAAAAGTCTTTTTTTAATAAAAAAAACTTAAAGAAATTGAAAGAGATATTAGAGGATCAATTTGAATTTTCAAATTATGAATAGAAATGGTTCCCCTTTGTCTACCTTGCCTGAAATTAAAAAACAAGAAATATGAATTAAATATACATGCCGATTTGCGTTATCATTTCAACGATTTTCTTAGAACTATCTTCCGAGCCTTATATTCATTCAATGGCGGAGAGTCTGCACTTTCCACAACAGAAGTTTCTTTATAGCAATGAAATACCTTAACACTAGATTCCCAGCTCCCCTTTACATACACTGCTGTGTATGTGCGTTAAGAATAAAATTTAAAATCACTGTAAAATCTGTGGAAAACGTAATAAATATCGCTAAATATATTTCTGCTTATCCTACAACTGCAATCGGCACTTAACAAAAGAAATAAGATCAAAACATGCCTACTCCCGAAACTAGTGACCTAATAAAAATTGTAACAATATCGATATTGAAAAGCACCTCACATTCCTGACAAATTTCCTGATTATGCCTGTAAAGCTACAGCCTTCTAATTTTTCAGAATTTAAAATTTTAATAACCTTTTCAGCGACGCAATTAATATATAAGTGACTTGACAACTTCTGGGACCGATTGACAAGACTCATCCAGAAATGGAGCTTTTGTATAAAAAATGACCTGTAATTTTTTTTCTCATATAAACTTCACATACATATATAAAACTTTCGTTACACAGTGACTGACACACACACTCACACACACACACACACACTCGGATGACAAATCTCAGGAACTGTTATGAGCTCAGAGCAGTTTCCAGCAGGGTGAGGTTCTCCCCATTTTTATAGAGAAAAATCTCTATAAAAATGGAAATAGCATGGTATTTCGTAAATACAGTACATGATTTTTTTGAATTTAAAGTAGGATAGCATTGTCACCTAGGAATCACATTTCACATGTAAATTCTAAGATCGACACGCGCCGTGTCTACAGCATGGATGAATAAATTAGCTGCCCTAGGCTAAATCCTAAGGGACAGGTCTCATCCACGTCCTCTCGTAAGCTTCTTTGAATCAGACCTTTGAAGAAACTGTATTTCCTTGCTCTGCATATATGAGTTGGTACATATTTTTTGTGTTGTGTGTTCAATTTAAAATTGTATACATAGTCTTTTTTTTCTTCTTCTAGTCCAAGACCCTAGATCCTAGTATCAAGACATTCTACTTTTCGGCTATAACGTGGTGACGTGATGACATAGTGACGGAGAGATAGTGAGTGGTACGAGTTTTATGTAATCAGAGCGGCAAAATACACTGTAAACTCTTTTCATATTATAACAAACATTAAAAATATTAAAACATGAAAAAAATACAAGAAAAATTCGAAAATTAAAAAAGCAAAATATTCTAAACCAAGTTAATTTCCGAATCACAAGGGAAAATAAAAAATACCTTCTGCCATAAAATAGTAAAGAGCCTAGCAACCGATCGAGTCGTTTTCTATTTTTATCGTCACCACTTTCAATTAAGACCGGGAACGGGCGATTACATCATTTATCCAGTAAAACCGGACAATAAAACAAGTATACAAAAAGTAAATCTGAGGTTTTAAAATTAAAAGTTTTATTTAACGTTTTTGCGGCTCAGTTGGGGAGTGTCGGGTTATAAAAACAATAGATGTTGCGTTGAATTTCCAGAGAGAATATTTATTACTAAAATGCCTTAAGAATTCGGCTCAAAATGTGGAATGAGAACAGAGTGTGCTAACACTAAGTTCCCAGGTTCCCTCTACTCTCCCTAAGTCGTATGGGATAGTGTGAAGCTAAAGAATATTTGCAGATACTATCGTGGAGGCAGATCTGATTGTAAACGCGATGGTTGTAGATTCGATTTCCACTCAGGGGAATTAGTTATTCTAATTTTCTTGCTCTGATACTGAGTTAAATAGTGGCGTCGAGACTGACCATTCTGCGCGTAATGTCTCGAGCATAACTCTAACGATAAGTAAATGATTTGAATGGCGGACCAAAACGTCGCGCTTTGGCTTATTGCCAAAGGGAAAGAAATGAAAACAATTCATTCCTTTAGTGGGATTCGAACCTACAAACGTCGCGTTTACAGTCACAGGCTGTGCCGCAACACCCATGATAATAATAAAATTATTATTTTAATATATTCATTTTAGTAACTAACTCTCATTTAAAACAGTGGAAAGCTTGTTATTTAAATTATGTATAATGTAAAAACGTTGCCTGCAAACCGTTTCAGTCTGTGAATCTAATTTCAGCTTGCTCTCTTTTCTATTGATTTTACCATTTACAAGTTTAAAAGACATTATTGTTGAGATGCTATCTTCTTTTTATGGTGCCAACCTCAATAAACACATATATGTTACGGAATCTGTACTAATATTATAAAGCAAAAAACTTCAATTAATTCAACCCTACATTCAATCTTGCCAAAGCTGTTAGAAAAGTGAAAAAAAAAATATATCAAAAGGGAATCAAATCTATTATCCTTTAACTATCAGAGGATGGTTAAAACTTAACTTATCGTCCAAAATTCATAAAATACATAAAATATAACTCTAACAGAATGAAAATAAACTGTAAATCGAAATAAACACTCAAATATATTTGAGTACAATTTTGCTTCTATCGATGATATAGGAATCTTGCGAATTCCGGAGCCATTGCATGTTGAGTTACGGAATTGAACGCCGCGCTTTACCTTGCCACCAGAGCGACAATATGGATACTATTCATTACCCAAAGTGAGAATCGAGCCCGTCTTACTGCGCTATGACTGCCTCAAATAATTTTAGATCCATATATAAAGAGAATTTTCAGCCTTACGTAGAAACGAGACTGTTGACAAACAACCTCTTTATATTATAATATCTATAATATCAGCCATCTGCTCTGGCTGAGTGCCAGTGCTTTTAATATACGCTTAGGATATAAATTTAATAGGCAATATGTGGTTTCTGTTATGGTAATCAATCATTTATTATTTTTATTTGGATACACTATTTTTTTTATCCACGCTGTATCCCACTTATAGCGGCGTAGGCAGAGGGGGGACGTAGTGTTAAGACACTCAGTTTCCATTAAAAGACTTCCGATCCCCATTGTTGAGCGTTTGAACTCAACGCCGCGCCTTGGCCCAATACTAGAACGAAGAAATGAAAATGTTAAATATTTCTTTCCCCAGTGGGAATAGAACAACGTATACTTAAATTAATTTATATTAACACAATAGCCGACCAAAAAAATATATCTGTATGTACCTAACTTAATGTTTTTGCTACGATGAGTCTCAAAAATACTCGACCCTTTCACGCACTTATAACTCGAAATTAATTTCGTTACTTTGGATGTGGGTAAAAATTTATCATATAATGGCGGCTCTGTTTTACATAAAACTTGAATAAATATTTTAGTTGATGAATTATTATTGTTATATTCTGAGTTAATATTTATAATGGATGTTAGTTTAATTTTATAAAAATATTTTTTTTTGGCTTCACACTATATTTCTGTTATATCCTGAAGGTAGGAAGAGGTAAGCTAGTGTTAAAACACTCCGTTTCCCACTTTATATTTATTTGATCTAAGTATTGCTTAATTTTTTTATTTTTCTCTGTTTTGATTCACAAAAGAACATTGAAACTTCAAAATATAAATCCACTACCAAAATTGTTATCAAAATCTAACATTAAACGCGATATAGTTAATACTCAGTAATTAAGCTGTCAATTAAGGCTTGTTATATTCCGATTCGATGCCTCGACATATTGCCTTCACGCCACATCAATGCCAATGGGAAACTGACGTAACCTACTTTTTTTTTTTCTTTTTTCACTCATCATTCGCAGATACAGAGTAAGCAGAGATAATCTAGTGTTCAGACACTCCATTTTCCAACTTCGATAATTTCAGAACCATTATGAACTTATGATATTACCATGAAACTTTACTGATAGCACGCGAAGGTTGAGGATAAAGACAAAGATGACTATATAGCCACAACGGTTATGGGTTCTGTTTCCACTCAAGGAATTTTAAAACTGTTCTTTCTTGTAGTATTTTAATTCCATGTTACTGTATCTCTTTATTCGGAGTACAGCGTGAAGCAAAAAAAATTTGTCAAAGTAAAAAAAGATCTCTCAATTCGAGAATTTATTTTATTTTTAGACTTGTAACAAACATATGAACCAAAAGCGGCTACGCACGCTTGAACTTGAGGTGGAAAATATTTACATAAATTTAGGGCTCTATGCTATTCTGATATATAAGTTGTATTATTGTAAAGTTTCATCTAAATTATTTCAGTTATACTTGTAAGTGGAACGACTATCCATCCTTAAAAACTTTCACATAATTACGCGAATATAAACTAATTATGAGTCATCAAAAGCCACAGGTAGTTTGTATTGACAGGCTACTCACAGCATACATGTATCGCAACTCAATATGGTTTCTATACCTGTAGAATGAAAAGACAGAGAATAGATTTTTTTTTTCGATATATTTGCTATTGTATACAAAATGCAAGAGATATATTTAAAACACATCTGTACTGTAACTTGCATCCATACTCAATAACGCTGGATTACCATTAATCCAGTGCGAAACTAGGCAGAATATATACTATAACAGTGGTTAGTTTTTTTTACAGCTAAACGATGTATTCTTTGTCATTTCATAAATAAATAGGCAGAAAGAACGTAGTGTTATGACACTCCGCACATACCAAATTATCAAGACACTATTCACTTTGTTTTATTATAAAGGTGAGGAAATGAAAATAATTAATAATTGAATTGAACACACGACCATCACTAATAAAATCAGACGTAGTTGTTACGGGATAATGCGTGAAGTAAAAAAAAACATAACTCCACCACAAAAATAACGGGAAAACTACAATAATGTCAACGAATAACTATACGATACGATACGTTAAGTTTTAATTTGTACAAATAATACTTTATTTGAATGATTTTAGTCAATCAAACTGAAACGCAGTAATTAACTGGTTTAGTTAACCGACTGTTAAACGTCGAGTGGGAATAAAGTCGTAATTAGTCAATTATATTTAGAGGGCAGTCGTGGTAAAACAAGCGATTGCAAACACGACAGGTTGTGGGTTCGAACTCACCCGAGGAAATGAAATATTTAGTACATTTCCTCACTCAGGTAAAGAATTATATTAACGATTATAGTGTTATCTTTTACATACACATGTAAGTTACTACATTTTTAGTTTCACCCTGTACCCTGCACCTAGCAGGATAGGTGAAAAGAACCTGGGAAACTAGTGCTAATATTCTTCATTAATTAAGACAGTTCCGTTTACCAATTTCCGCATGCAGCTTGCACATGCAATGCCTTTGCGTTGCGCGTGCGCGTTGCCTTGATACGAAAGCCGAAAAATGAATATATTATATATGTAATTTTCTTGAGTTGAAATCGAACCTACAACTTATCGCATTTAATCTCGCTCACGTGTGCCCCTGTGCCACGACTGGCCTCTTACTGTCCTTTAGGTCTATAATAGGAAAACGTGATCCTACAAATTAAAACTATCTCAAATTATCAAAGAGATGAAATTATGATTAGAAATTATCTGTTGCATAAAACGTAGAGTAAAACCGCAAATGAAAACATCCACAGCTTGTTCAAAGGAAAATAAGAGTTAATTTTATTTGGTAATTACACCATTTGGTAGTCGGGGGTGTGGGAGATTTTTGTGCACGCATACCGTCAGGATCGCATGCTGTAATTGTTTTCATTAGTCGATAGGGCCCGCTGCGGGGTAACGCATGTCATCAAGACCGCACCACGCGTGCTTTACAACAACCGAAGAATTTCATTAGTTGTTAGGCTGTGCGCGGGGGATACCCGCAGGCTGCACGGCGTATGCTTACTTTATTAGTCGATAGTATTCGGGGACTCTACGAATGCTGTATAACGACTGCGCTTACAGCCAATGAAAAAAAAAGTGTGAGAGATAGCTCTGACCGCCGGTACAATAGGGAACGCGTTGTCGCAAGACAGGTTTTTTCTTTTTAAAATAATAATTTTATTTCAGATAGAGATTTCAAAGCAACGTTTATGCTAAATTATAGAATTGGATATAGATAGGTATTTATTTTCGTTTGACTCGCTCTGTTCAACAAAGCACGGTACTCCACCAGCACTTACACATAATGTCTCAAAATCGAAAAGCAGCTGGACAATTAAATGTCTTAACACTATCCTCTTTACCCTACTTTACAGGAAGTGCAAAAATAAGACAGATTTTGATCGACCCGTCCGCGGTTTCGCCCCCTTAAACTTATTGTTAATTGAAATTGAAGACTATGAAAATAGTGCTCATGAGGACTAGAAGAGCCAATCAAGTCGTTGAACAAGTGCATTAATGCTTAACGAGCTCACAATTAGTTTTACAATAACACTACATTACTAAATTTCCATATTATAATATAATCTACATGCAAATTTAAAATGCAAATGCATATTTCATATAAAATATCCATTTATAGCATAATAGTGAAACGCGTTTACAGTACAGTACGGTCGACTAGTCGTGACCTGAAGTCATCCGTAGATGGCTGTGCAGATTTTATTTTACGATTTTTCTTACTTTTGATTATTTTCTTCTCGAGTGAACAATACGTAAAGGTTCAGAGAGTCCACGTCTCGTCGACCATCACGTATTGAGTGACAGATTCCAAAACACAATGCCTCGAGATTATTATATATTATTTAATGTATACTCAAAACAACTAATATTCAAAAACATTGCAGCCGCTTGGACTGGAGGAAGTTTCAAATAAATGTACATACAGTACACTCCAAAAACATAAACCTGTAGTTAACTCGGTCTGGTAAGCAGGGTGTACATGTATAAGTTATATAGTGAGAAAATAAAATTTTGGTCGTTGTGACGCAGGGTCATAAGCGTTTGACAGTTTGAAGCGACAGTTGTCGGTTCGATTAACACTCCCTCGAGTGGATGTCTTTGTATTTTATTTTATATGTCGATTTTCTCACAGTTCAGCTATATATTTCCCATATATAATATATAGAAAATGAACCACCGGAAGACGATCATTATCCCGAACAAGTTAGCTAAGGGGCCATTTTCTTATTTCTTATATTATTAAAAGACCTTAGAACAAAAAACAGTCTTATCTGTTTTAGGTCAACAAAAGCTAATTAAATGTTCAAAATCGTGTCATCATCAAACAAGTAAGGCTATTACTAACCTATTGCGTTATATTCTGCAATTAGGGTAAAAAAACATTACTTGCTCATTAAAAATTTGTGCATCAGTGTCACTTATTTTTTTTATTTTGTTAGTTTTACGCTTTATCCTGCAAATAGCAGGGTAGGCAGAAGGAATCTAGCGTTAAGACACTCTGTTCTCCGACACAGACGCTCTGTTTAGTACATTTTCTATCATTTTCCACGTCGTTGATAAGTCTTTAAAATGCTTGGAAAATAATAAAATATACCGAATACAATCCGCGTTGTTATTAAAAATAAAATAAATGAATCGTAAAGAAATGCGGAATAATACAGAAAATTCCTTGTGATATCGATGATTGATGGCTTACGTCGTAAAAGTGTAATTATTTGTAAGATAAATAAGAATTTGTTTTTTCTTAGCCACACACCGTATA
The DNA here is from genome assembly GCA_037355905.1 of Heliconius aoede. Taxonomy (NCBI): domain Eukaryota; kingdom Metazoa; phylum Arthropoda; class Insecta; order Lepidoptera; family Nymphalidae; genus Heliconius; species Heliconius aoede. Next base: position 16,921 of record JBAIZZ010000193.1, read on the forward strand.
CCGCATATAGCAGGGTAGATAGAAGGAATCATGTGATACTCCGTTCTCCACTTTCTGCCAAATTCTAGACGGTGTTGAGTGGCGTAAATCAACTCCAAGCTTTGTTGAAGAAATTCAAAATATTTGAAAATAAATTGAATAATTCATACAATATTTATTTTTATTTCTTGTCTGGTACAGGTTGCTGTTTTATAAATAAGATGTGCCTTTCTTTTTTGTGTGCCTCAAAATATTTACATTCATCATATATAGAATTCGTGTCTATGAAACAGTGGATATGGAAAGCGGTTTTATTAGATACTGCACATGAAATGGATGAATTATAACTTTTTTGTTTTTTATGTAAATTATACGGGAGAATTATTTAATAAAAAAGCTTGACGTAGGACAGACAGTAAAATCGACTGGGTCTGGGTTCGATCCCCACTCTAGGAGATGGAAATATTTATATAAATTTAAATTTCCATTTCTAACGCAAACAGAATGTCTTAAGACTTGGTTGCGTCTGCATTCTCCTATACATGCGTAAAAAAAATATAAAGAAAAACATACCAAGTGCCAAAAACACTATGACCGCCGGCGATGTCATGAACCTGCCGGCCCGGGGGGCCGTCCGCCCGCATTCGCAACGACCTCATCAATCTCTCATGCAACCGACTACCACCGCGCCACCCTGCCACTGAACTTGTACGGTGCTTAACAACGAATACGGTATGTAATACTTTTCTTGTATGAAAGAAGCTTGTGGAAGCTCTTTATTCTTATATGTAATTCTCTGACGACTTTCTTGTATCTGTAACAATTAAAAAAAGTCGCTATAATAATAGAAATTAAATATAATAATAATAGAAAAAATATATAATAGTAATAAAATAATAAAACAGCAAAAAAAATTAAAAGAAACAGTGAAATGCCATCTAGAAGTAAAGTAGTCTGTCACTTACATAAATAGAAAATGATATAAATAAATTCTTAAGACATATAGCATACTATATTAAGGTCCAGAAATTCTTATTAAATACATATAAAGTGTATACATGTGAATTAAATAAAAACAAACAAGAACATCCAAGTTACCTCGACAGTGACCGTCAAGTAAGTACGAGTGTCACGTTCAGCATACAACCATTAAGTATAATGCTGAGCTGAGTGCCTCCACGCATGAGTGTTAGGGCGTGTTATGTTGGTTCAATGTTTTTATATCAGAATCACGCTTAATCCCGTATCTTCTGTCTTCTTTCTACCTCAATGCGTAATATTGTATAATATGTGACGTAACTGAACACTGCGATTCATTTGGAAATTCAAAAATTCATTGATTAAATATTATAGGTATATTTAAAATTTTCCAAATGATATTTACGGAGAACAGAATAATAAATACTAAATATGGATAAATAAAAAATTATAAGTTTATAGGATCGTTACTAAATTCTATTTTTTTTAAATGGAATATACAAAGTGCATATATATATATATGTATATTATATGAAATAGAAACTTAGTGAGCTTAAGAAGAAAAAGCATTACACATCTACGTTATCTTAACAGTGGCCGTCTCGTCCAAGTAAATATCACGCTCAGCACACAACCATTAAGTATAACACTGAGTTGAGTCTCTCCCCATACACGCGTGAGAGCTAGGACGTGTTATATTGAAACTAATAAGAAAAATATTATAAGACGTTGTTTAAAAAGTAAAACACTGACCTATATGAGACATTACAAAATCTAATTATTATACTTTTTTTTCAACTAGTCCACTATTTACCTAATGTAGTCTGTTAGAGATGACGATTCCTTAATTTTATAATTATATTATTAATTCCTTGATAGATATATTCCCTAGATAGATTCCTAAAGTATATATATATTTTTTTTTTCAGCTTCACGCTGTATCCCGCACGCAGCAGGGTAGGCAGAGGGAACCTCGGTGTTAAGACACTGTGTTCCCCACTTTTTGCCAAATTCTGGAGGCATTTTGTGTTGCACTCAACACGAAATGCCTCCAGAATTCGCCACTGCAGAACTCAACGCCGCGCTTTACCTCGACACTTAGAGCGAAGAAATTCGGAAATATAAACGTAAAGAAATATTTCACTTCCTCGAGTGGGAATCGAACCCACAACTGTCGCGTTTACGGGCGGCACCCTTGTGACACTGCGCCACGACGGCCTCTAATAAAATCTAATAAAATTACTGTGAACACGCTCCTATATTTGCTTATTGCAGTTATTTTTATAAACGCTAACGCAAATGCCGTATAAAGCTTCTTTTTTTCCTTTTACAACTTAAAACGTAAAGTACACTTAAAAAACTTTAAAAATGTTAATATTTTAAGGCACATGGCGAGGCTTAGTCCAAAAAGTAGCTTATCTTTAAATGCATGACCCCATTGTTTGTCTAAACGAGGTTAGGAGGCTGGTTCTGGGCCCAAATTAGGATTATTTAAAACTTATAAAGTTGTATTAGTCTTTGTAAGTGTGTGGGCAGGCGCTTGCGCGTGTATGTGTATGTATGTTTATGTCCGTGTATGTGAAGCTTAAAATATTATTTATTAGTTACGTCACTCTCTACATTCTAAATGGAAGAAAATTTAGAAAGTAGGCTCTTTTAAATTCCACCCTTAAAAGGATGAAATAGATTTTTTAAAGTTAAAGCGAAGAAATATAAAATTGCTCTCTTAGCTCGGTTTTTATATACTCTAGGGATGTTACAGGGGCGGGTCGATTATTTTGTTGACTAAGCATCTGCTACATCGGTCGTTTAGAAAAAAAAACTAAAATGGTGACATCATTCGAAAGAATGACTGTGGACGCGATGATGGTGGGTTCCATACCCACTCGGAGGAATTAATTATTTTCATAGATTTAGTAAAAAATCAAAACGAGGCGTTCAGTTGCGACGAGTTACCTCTGCCAACCCTCCTATATGCAGGATACAGCGTCAGATTGGAGGATACAGAAGACGAAATATTATAGTAAGAAATATATAAGAGTGGCGTAATTCAAAGGTATAACATGGTGGTTTTAAGTTTAATGTACATGTGATGAAACGAATAAATAAAAATATTTACATTTCACAATCATGAAGCCATTGTGACTCACGTAGCGGGATGGCGTCTCTATGTAAACGTAATTATTTCCTGGAGTTGGCAAGACGAGATTTGGCGTTTAATTCCGCCATTCAAACAGCTATTATAACATTTTTGGGCGGTAAGCGGTGAACAGAGTATATAAGATGTTTTTAAATGGCAAACAATCACTCTATATTAAATATATCTACAGAAGTTCAATTTAAAATTATGTATTCATGTCGTTTACTGTGGAACCATTTCCAATAAATGCCACAAACTAGTTTAAAAAACGAACTGCTTTGAAAGTTTTGCATGTCAATGGCGAAAGCTCAGAGATTTTTCTTCAGAAAAATGAAAGTATTCAAATAAAATTTAAAGGTATTCTTTAAAATTATTGCCTAACTTAATATTTTAGTCGGATTTAATTAAATTTCTCGTACAGTTTGTTTTTTTTTTTGACTTCACGCTTAGCAAGGTCAGCAGAGGAATTGAGTTTCAACACTAAATTCCCTAATTAGTGTTAAAACACTTCGTTCTCTACGTTCCGTCCAATTTTATGGCGACTAGCAGAACTTAACGCCGCAATTTATCTACCAGAGCAGGAAAATGAAAATAATTTGATTACCATTTTTTGTTGTTAATTGGGTCCTGGATCAAGACAATGAGGCTCGCTCTGATAACGAGGCAAATTGCGGAGTTGGTTTCCGCCACTCAACACATAATGCCGCGAGAATTGAGCGGAAATTAGATAATAGAAGTGTCTTAACCGGTACTAGGTTTTCAGGTTTCCTCTGCTTGCCCTGCCAAGTGCGCTATGCAGGGTGAAGCTAAAAAGCATCAAGACATGTGACAAAAGTGGTGCAGTGAGACATCGTTTGACTGCAATCACGATAGCTTTAAATTCGATCCTCACTCAGGGTAATAATTAAAATTATTAGTATTGAAAGATAAAACGTGAAATAAGAAAAGAATATTGGAAAACTTTCAATTAATTTCACGCTGTATCGTGTGGCAAAGTGGACCTAGTATTAAGATACTTCCCGCCGTGTTTCCAGACATAACATTGTACGTGTTGACTGACGGTGGTGGGAACCGAACCCGCAACCGTTGCGCCATAACCACCTCTAAAACTCTTATATATCACACATAGAAGTGTGAATAATAAAACTGTTATTATTAACAACTGGTCTAGACTTAGGTATGTCTGGCAGAGTGCCGAGTCGCATTAATCGGAATGTTGATGTACGAGTACCGTGTTTATTTTGTTATTATATGTAGTTGTTATTTGAAATTACCGGATAATGCTATATTTATTCTAGAACAGAAGAAGAAGATAGAAATATTGAATGTTTAGAAGAAAAAAATATTGAAGAAATTTATTGAATGTTTTAGTATCGTTAAATGAAGAAGGAATTCTTTACTTTGACAAAGGGAACTGTAGTAAAACAACAAGCTCACTCACGACTTAGACTGATTTACGAGTATTTCTTGCAACACTCGTTTTACATTTCACCTCATATTTATTAATATATAACATCTTTCCCTTACAAAAAAAAATAGCCTGGGAACCATTGTTAAGACACTCCGTTCTCATTCAGACACTTCCGTTGCGTCGTTCCATTTCCGCAATGAATGGCGGAGTTAAACGCCGCGCTTTGCTTGCAGAGTGAGGAAATGAAAATATAAAATGTTTCATGCTCCCGAGTCGGAATCGAACCCACAACCATCGTATTTATAGACGCACGCATGTGTTCTTATATCTCTAAAATTAAGATTGCATTACTTTATTAAAGTAACAAATTCAAAATATATAAGCTAAATTAACTAACCGAAGCCTTTAATTTTAAACAAAAAGTACTAAAACCATTATAAAATCTAATTATATAAAATTTTCTATAAAATTAAATATTCTTAAATGAAAGCTCTTAGACTAAAAAAGTAGTCTTTTAAATTCATTGAAACCTCTTAATGATTACAAGGGTTTCGCCATTAAATCGTTTAATTGTACATCTTCAGTTTATACAAACTATTTTGAAAGAACTTGGATTGTCGGGTTGGCGGTTATAATTAGTAATATTATTTAAATACCTATCTGCCTAAATTTTTGGACCCATTTTTCGAAAATTATACAGACACTTATTGATAATATGGTACAGAATATGTAGTAAAAGTGTGTGTAGTTCAGACTCTTAGATTTTACTATTTAGTTGTAGCTCGACCCGATAAAAGCGTAACAATAAAAGATAAGTAAAATCCAAAATCCTAAAATATTTTTCAAGCTTAGGTTTTAAAGTAATACGAAATTGCGGTTTTGCAAATGAAAGTCTTGTAAAAGTTGTCTTTCTAAAGAATTTTAACAGTTAACCGCATATTGTTATTGTTTTTATTTTGTATCTTGTTTATTTTAGTTTCTCTTAGTTTAAAGAAATTATAGATATAATCCGCTTAAACATATCCTTTGAGCTTACCAACGAACTCGGAGAGAAAACATGTAGATTCAATTTGTATGCGATAAAAGTAACTCAAAAGAAAGAGACTGAACCCTTATAGGACACATTCAGAGTGTTCAAGGTGACTCTGTCCACAAATACAGTGGGTTATCACCCAAAAACCCTGAAAACTATTAAAATAACGTAATATAAAAATACCATTTTCGATAGATGAACTATCATATTAAAATTTATTCAATTAACAAACCAGCAGTTCTCGAGGTTTGCGCTTTAAGTCAAACACACTCATTAGTTTTAAAAAAATAGCGTAGATCTACTTCACGTATATTAAATTATGACAAGTTATACAGTTAGTACTAATTTAATGATATTGAAATTCCTTCAACAAAATATTATACTCAGCCTATAAGCCTACGGCTTTTTGGATACCGTCCAAATTTAATTAATTAAGTTATACTCTTATATTATCCTGCTTATTTGAACTTGTATTTAAATTTATTTTAACTGTACGCTGTATCCCACAAATATCAGAAAAGGCAAGGAGAACCCCTAAAATAGTGCTTTTACACTATTAAAGATACTCTGTTTTCAACTTTCCACCAGAATTTGAGACATTGTGTGAGTGGCAGAACTCTACGCCGCATATTGTTTTATCGAAAGTTAGGAAGCCGTCAAAGTGAGACAAATGACACAAGCGTGTGACTTTTGTGGGATCGATACCCATTCCAAGAAATGAATTATTATTTGTTAATATTTTCAAATGTATTTTTGGTAACAAGGCAAAGCGTAGCATTGAGTTTCGCCACTCAACACGTAATGCCTCGAAAACTCAGCGAAAAGCTGAGAATGAAGTGTCTTAACTCTAGGCCTCCTTTGTCTACGCTGTTATATCCCATACACGCTCCAACACAAACAATCCCACACAAAGTATGAGTATAAACAACTCTAAGCGTACAAGAAATAATAGACCATCAAAGATTTCCAAATAAAATGTTGAAATGAAAGGAAGTCAACGAATCGCCAGCCGATGAAGTCACTTTAAGAAACCGAAATGGCATCGCTTAAAAATAGTACTACGAGTTTTTGTTCCATACAAAATGCTAAACTATACTTAATGTTAATTTACTCCGTTGTGGCACAGTGATACACATTCCACAAACGTCGTGTTTACAGTAAACGCGACGTTTGTGGGTTCGAAGCCATTAACTATTTTGCAGCGTCCAACTGTTATCACGGTGAATTTGAATCCCACTCTGTATTTTTCTTTTCCCCGCTCTGATAGATAGATATAAAGCAACATTCATGTCCACCACTCAACATTTAAAGTTAAGGATTGGACATTAAATGAAAAAATGGGCCAAAACGGACAAGTTTTTAACAAAAGATATAATTTTTTAAAAAGAAATTAATATCTGTGTGGTATAGCTCAATAAAATACAACAACTGATAGTTGAATCTAGCTTTATTTACTGAAAGCAGGATTTTTTTCTTTAATTTCAATATATTTACGTAAGCAGAAACTATTTTGAAAGATAGCATTTGAATTCTATATTAATATAGTAGTGGCGGCCGCGGCTACACCCGCTTGAACGATGTGCAATAGGAAAACAAGGGTCTTTTGAAATCTAAGACAGACATTTCAAAATTTTCAAAATTTCAAATTCGATTATTCGATTCGATTATTACATATTTTATATAATTTTACATAATTTTTATTTATATGTAATAATCGAAAAAACTGTATTTTGATCATATTCACATATAATATTATCATACGTCGAATGGAACGCAATCTTTAGAGTGCGGTATAAAAACATTTACCTTGGCCTAGTCGCTTACGATATAACGAGTATAACGGCAGTTGTTTCTTTAAAGCCGTAGCTATAACAGTAATGGACCACATCAGTGTCTGTACGTGAGTACCATAAATTATTTATGTATACTATGTAAATCAATCACCTATATGTTTCGATATTTAAAGCTTCACGGTGTATATTTCATACAGCAGAAGCAGTTGGCAGAGGGAACCTAGTGCTAAGACAGTCTGTTCCCTACATTTTCAAATTTTTCAGATACTATGTGTTGGGCAGCAACTTTTCTTCAGAGCAAAGAAAATAAAAGTAATTCAATCAATTGCCATTGAAAAAAGAAAATAACTGTGGACGAGATGATTGTGGGTTCGATTCCCACTCGGGGAACTCTAGTAACTCGTTAGTATCCTACTAAGTACTACTATTGCCTACGCAAAACACGGCGTTCAGTTTCTCCATTCAACAAGCTTTGCCTTAAGCGCTGGAAAGCGTGACTTAAAAGTAGGCCTACCCTACAAGTTATAGCGTTAAAGCGACTAAATGAAAAACCATTGAAAAGTATCAATATTATATATAAATCACTATTTATCTAATATAAAAAAAAAATCAGCAAGACAATAAATATTAATTTACCCTACGAAATTCATTACACCAAATTGGACCCTAAGTGTAGGTATTAAGATTAATATTTAGCTGTCGGCTAAGCACAGTAAAGACCGGAAGAAGGGACAAAAGACACTAATGGCGTCCTCTTTGTGTTCAAAGTATCTAACAGTGATCCGCGATGACTATACTCAAAGCTACATTATTTTCTTGGTGAAACTATCTATCTATGTATATAAGGCAGTATTCACACTATGGTGCCCGTCACGATATGTTCTCGGGTCGATCTCATATTTTTGATTATGACATATATTCCTATTGAGGCCGTCGTGGCGCAGTGGTACAAGGGTGTCACTATCTACTCCCTAAAATTATTTTCCTACTCAGTGAGTGACAGACTCTACGCGAGAACTACGCGGTGAAGGAACGCTGAAATTCGACATGTTGATTTATCCGGCAGTGTAAGAAAGTCTAAAAAGAATTACCTGAAATTCCTACGGAAATGCGAATCGAAATTGCACGTTTTATAGTTCACGCAAACAAAGTTCCTTCGGCTACTAATATAGTTTACTTGAAGATAACTTTCATATCACAAAATCATTATATAAATTTGAATTATTTAGAGATTCTGTTAATAAATTAAAGATGGCCCCTCTATATAATAAAATTTTGAATCCATTTATTACCAAATACTTTTCATGTTTTCTTTAGTTCGCTATCATCGTACCTCAAACAAAATCACATGTCAATGAGATTTAAACTTGAGATTCTAACAAGTACCAGATTGTATACAACGTCAGTAACGTAAGTCATGGCAAGTTTTTACATACATAAATACTTCACGAGCAAAGCATGTAAGTTATGGAAGTTTGTTTTCAGGAAAAATGAAAATAACAACGTGGCCATAATAAAGTACGTTACACACTCTTTCTGAAAGCGGCATGTAATATGCATTCTTTTACCATTCCGTATAATAATAATAGGTAAAATAGCATATATTTTCTTTTAAAATCGATTTTCTAATATACAGTAGGTAAATAGCTCGCATTTGAACAGTTTTTTAGCATTAACAAGAAAAAAGTGAGCATATTATATACATATAACAAAACTTTCGAATTGATAACCTCCTCCTTTTTAAAGTTGGTTAATAGTAGTCTAAACACAGATAGATATCCTGAGGATAAATCCCAAGTAATCGACACCGTCATGTATATGAGATAGGGCACGTTCCCAAACATGTCTCGAGGCTGCCTTTAAAACATTGTAATAAAATCTCAGCATATTTTCTTTTAGTATAAGAGATCTTCTCTCTCTCTCTCTCTCTTCTTTGAAATTACAATAACAGATATATGAGTTTAATTCGTTGAAGGTAAATTTCGAAACCTGGAGTTTAAATCTTATTTATTTCTTAATTCTGTATGGTTTTTTTTTAGTTTCACGCTGTATCACGCCATGTAAAGAGAAAGAGAGACTCCTCCTTTTTTTAATGTGACAGATTTTGTTCTTTTTTTATATACTCGGAGGTAGGAGGTGATCGTGGCGCAGTAGAACATCATCTGAATGTAAATACGATGGTTATAATATCCGAACACCACTCGGCAAAATGATTATATTTAAATGATTTTTATACTACATTACCTCTATCTACCCTGCTATGCATAAAGATTTTATACCTAGGATACGAGAAAGAAAGTGGAATCCATTTAAATTTTTCAAATTTTATTATACGAACATTTCAAAGGAACCTTCAGAGCAAAGTAAAATCTTATGCAATAACCGTCAATGGCATAGTAAAATATTTTCTAATTATGTCTTCTCTCGTCTTAGAATTTTCCAACTCGTGGATTTTCCATCTATCACATAGATGGAAAATTTAAGGCTTTTGGTTCACTATATTGTCGATTGACCAGGGAGAGCTAATACGTTAATCACTTACATCTTTCTTATTTTAGCGAATTTAGTCAAGTTATTAGTTACACAGAGATAAAAAGAACACTACGCTTTCAATTTTTTTTTCTTACATGATAAAATAATGAAAAATATTATACATAAACTCCCGTAATTGCAACTAAATTCACAAAATATTTGAAACGTTCAGAAGCTTTACAGTGAGTCTGATTGGTTAGTATCTCATAACGATGAAATAATATTTGAACACAGTGCTCCTTTACTGTATTCTGTCAATGTCGGTGTCATCTCGTGTTGATTTAACCCATTAGACAACAACTCGCCGGCAATAAGATTTACTCAAAGTTTGATTTAGACTTATGAATAGATTATAGTGAATCCCGCGGACATCGAGAAGACAGCGATCACCACTCCATTTAAACTGTTCAATTTTCCATTTATAACTTTCGGGTTACGAAACGCGGCGGAGTCCTTCCAATGGTCTATCGACGAAGTTCTTCGACGTTTACCATTATGTTATAGATTCTTAGTTGGTATTTTTATTTTAAGCAGCAACACCTGTTTAAGTGCTTGGTAGAATATGGAATGGCGATCAACATTTCCAAGTGCAAGTGCAAATTTTTCTGGGGTATAAAGTGTCAAAAGACGGCATTTGACCAAATAAAGTATAAGCTATAGAACTTTTCAATTCCAAAAATGGTGAAAGAGTTGCGTCGCTTTCTCGCCATGAAAGCAATTTATACAAGTGCTTCTGATAGTACGATTGCTGCGGCACTCCAACAACGTACTCGCGAAATTTGGACGCCATAGCGTTCTTTTCAAGGCGTTTGTCAAGTGCCTAGAAGAAATCGGTCGGAAGCTGCTTGCCATTTATGTCACCATTCGACTCTTAGGCAGATTAGTAGACGCTCTTATATTCATGGTATATACCGATCACGGGCCATTTATATTTATTTTTCAGCAAGCATGAGAAAAGCTCGCAACGTCAGTTGTGTTACTTAGATACACATATAGAACAGTATAGACTATGAAATTCTTGCACAATCTCAAGACACGGACCCAGAACGGCAAGAACTTCTTAAGGACCAGATTACGGTGTTTAAATACGGTGAGATTAAAGCGTCCTGTAAGTCTGTTACTGCTGACATTTCTATTTAACTTGATGATTTGAAAAATGCTTGTAATGGCCTAATTAAATAAAGAATATTTTGATTTTGACTTCGAAAACATCCTCCATCATTATTCTCTCTATTATTAAATTCTTTAATCTACAAGTCAAATTTCAACTATCTTAGTCCAGTAGTTTTTCGTCTGTGCGTTGTCTGCCGGTTACTTGGAAACGGAAATGATTAGTAAAAGCGCAAGTTTAAAATACATAAATAGTTTTCAAGAAGGAAGGTAGTCAAATATTTTATGAACTTATTCTCTCGCTTCAACGTTGTTAGAATAGCTTGATTTCCTTACTTGAACGCTATTGAGTACACACAGTATTTTCGTACTTTTAGGGTTTCATACCTCAAAAAATCACAACAAATGATTGATGAACGATGAAACATTTTTAATATAGTAAGGTAAGTAAAAAGAACTTAGGAAACTAGTGTTCTGTCCCCATGCAAAACCACTTCCTTTCCCCACTTTTCACCGAATCCTGAAGGTATTGCGTGTTGAGCAACCACAACTATTGCCGTGCCAAGAAATAAAATAATTCATTACCCCCAATGGAAGTAGAACCCACAATCATCGCGTTGATTACGTCACTATAGCATTAAGTAGATACGATTAGAAATAACAAAAGCTTTTTGCTTTAAAACTTCCAAGTTCTCTACTCCACCCGTCCGTGTGTCACATATAAATTGGCGAGACTTCGGACGGAAATTGCGACAGCGTAATTTTTTCCACGGAACTTTTAGAAGCTGTAAAATTGGCTCTAAGTGACGAGATGCTCTGCTGAGGTTTCATTCTGCTACTCCAATTATTTTTCATTACACTTCAATTAGTAAAGTATTAAGATGTTTGTTTACTTTGAAAAATGTTTAAATCTTCAGGATTCAAATATTGCAATACATTCAATATTTTATAAGATTTTTACTAAATATAAATTTGTAAGTAATGCCATTGTGGGGCAGTAGGTAGTTCAGAAGGTTGTCTTCAATCTTAAATCGGGAGAGTGACTATATTTATATTTATGGAGTCGAGCTACAAAATATAAATTACTTTTTTAGCACATGCTGACTCCACCATACAACAGGTAGAGTTAAAACACTCTTTATTCTTTTACTGAATACGTCAGCTGTTAGTAACGTTAACCGTAATATCTGTCGGGCCGCACATAAATAGCGTAACAAGGTTTATTAGACCTAGTTTTGACTATATAATGACCTAAATAATATGCACAAGGGTCTGACATACAGTGCAGCGATGGTTATACAGATAGTACAACAAGAAAGAATAATTTAGAGAACTCGATACCAAACAGTAGAAGTTACTCAGAGACACTATAAAATAAAAAATTTAGTTATATCTTTAATATATTTACTACATATTTTTTGTAATAACATAATGAGATCCATTGTACCATTGATCCACTAAACGTAACGTAAAATTAATATTAATTTAAAATAACACAATTTTAAATTACATTAGAATTAATAAATAATACTTTTAAATGAAAAATAAATAATAATAAATATATGTAAACGAACACTGCAAAAGGTTCATTGTAAATGTTTTAAATTAAATCGGTAAGAGAACAGTTGTACAACTTTTTCAGTTATTGTATTGTGGCGTAAATACTAGTTTTTTTTTCAGCTTCACGCTGTATCCCGCACATAGCAGGGTAGGCAGAGGAAACCTCGGTGTTAAGACACTCCGTTCCCCACTTTCTGCCGAATTCTGGAGGCATTGCGTGTTGAGTGGCAGAACTCAACGCCATGCGTTGCCTCGACACCAGAGCGAATAAAATGGAAATATAAATGTAAATAAATATTTCACTTCCTTTAGTGAGAGTCGAACACACAACCGTCGCGTTACAGTCACACCCTTGTGCCACTGCGCCACGATGGTCTCAGTTAATACTAATACAGGTATAATGAATAAAAGAAGTAGAATATTCAATCGCATATTATAAACATCTGTTCTATGCCTACAGTATAAAGTGAAAGAAAAGGATGGCACGTACACTGAGCTCAAAAATTAGATAATAAAAAGAATATTTATACAAAATTTTCCCTTAACCAATGATTTAGGTGTAATAAAATACTTCCATCTTAATTCTAAATATTAATTCTTGAATTTATTGCTGTTAGAGTTTCCTTATTCGCAGTTACTTTGTAAGTCATTCCACTTTGAACAAACTTTGACAATAAGCAGGTTACTAGTCCACTTGAAATATCGCTTTAAATAGCATTACTTCATCGCGGGTCTGTTAGAATTTGTGTGTTCATATAACGGCTGAATTCATCCTTAATAATATATTTTTTTTAATATTTACATTTAAAAATATTTTTCTTTTATTTGATAAAAAAATTACGTCGTAATGTTATGCTACACAACAAGCAAATTTTATTTAGAAGTCAACGAGGTGCACGTTTTAATTTAAAAATAGTTATTGTTAGCTTATGTTTCGTGAGTTCGTTTTGAATGAAACAAACAACGAAAATTAAAAATAGTTGACGATATTGATATTAATTTTATATTAAAAAAAAATAATAAAAATATATTATAGCTTCTTAAGTATACAGTCTACTTTACACAATAACACTTTATAACAGGCAGCGAAGGTTTGATTCGATAAATTTCAAAGTATAATATTGTTTGCATTTTCACGTTCATTAGAAAACATCGTTTGGAGTTTTCTTCAAAATCATTATTGTGAATATTAATTTTTATTAAAAAAAACCTACAAATTCTTTGGTAAAAATTTGAAATTTTTAGACATTTACTTCAGGAATGCCGAAAATTGCTTCGTAATATGCGTAGCGTTGGTCTTCGTAGAAATTGAATTAGTCTATCGACTTGATGTTTACGCTTTTGTCCGCATGTTGCAGGGAAGACAGAGGGAACCAACTAATTTTCGAGACATTGCGTGTTGTGTGGTGGAATTTGATGTCGCGCTTTATCTTATTACTAGGGTGGGACTGTAACGCGGTTGCGGGTTCGATCCCCAATCGAGGAAGTGAAATATTTATTGAGATTTATATTTCTATTTCTTCACTTTGGTGTCGATACCACGAAACACGTGTTGAATTAAATATTTTAAGTCTGAATTTCAACGAACCACTACACGCAATGCTTCTGAAATTTAGTGGAAAGTGGAGAACGGAAGTGACTTAAAGCGAACGGAGTGTCGTAATACTAGGTTCCGTCAGCCTATCCTACTACGTGCGGGATACAGCGTGAACTAAAAAAAACCTAACGGTTAACCTTATTTCTGCCTGGACAGTAACCACTAGTGTCAGCAGGAAAACTCTAATACCGACATAATTAAGTGTAGTATTAAGAGAGAAGAGTCTTAACCAAATTGCTGTTATAAAGACTTTAGTTTAGTTAATGAATGTTGAAAGAGTTATGGTACGGTCGAGGCCATTTTTTCGACTTTTCGAGGTTAACTGTCGCATAATGATTTCGGGTTGAAGTCTTGGTTGAGATATTTTTCCCGACTGCTAAGGAAGAGTCATGTTTTTGGCGAGTATCTTGTATTTATTAATGTATGTATGTAATATTCTTTATTACATCATATTTCCAAAAACACTGAACGCATTTTCATCATTGACATATCGTTAGATTCGTCTTAGAAGCCCAAGTGTTCTTAGATATTATGTACGTTAGAAAAAATAATCATAGAGACTCTGGGACGCCTTGGGACTTAGTAATAAAAAATTTTTTTTCGAATATCACAATGAGAAAATGGATGGATGAGAAATGATTTATATAGAAACGTTACAGTTATATAGCTCATACATCAGAAAAACACATAAAGTACAATTTATATAAAGAATTAGTGTAATAAGGTTATAATATAATAAAAAGTTTAAGCGGACGAAGCCGCGTTTGAGTCGCTAGTAACAACTAAGTCCTCAATTCCTTTTCCCATCCCTAAAGAGAGAGTGTTCAACAACGCTGTACCAGCACTAGCAGAATGACAAATCTACTTGCGTTAGTTCAGCCTTTTGTTCGATAGTGTGCCATTAAGAGAAGGCTCGTCAAACTACGAAGTGTTTCTGACATCTTCGATAAAATTAATGACAACCGCAATAACTTTGGTTTACGTTTGCGTTTAAGTTGATGGACCTATAAAATTTCAATTTTACTTTCCTATAATATATGGTTTTGACCGACTTCAAAAAGAGAGGAAAGAGGTTATCAGTTTGACTTTTATATAGGATGTGTTATCTGTGGAATTGATAATATTTGAGTATGATAATTCGATATATCTGAAAGTAAATGTAATATCAAGATGTTTTTTGAAATTAATTGTTATAACTTAGTGAATGGTCTAAGTTTCATTTAAGTTTTTAGTAGTTTATGAGATATATATTATAATAAGCTAAAGTATTTGATAGTTAAATAAACTCGATATATATTTTTAAATTACTTTCATGAATATTTGGTGAATTATTAAATATTTTCATTCAAAATAATCGTTAGTACTTTTCATCGTTCAGTTCCGCCACCCAGTTTTGAAAATTCGGTGGAAAGTGGGCAAAAGAGTGTCAGCGCTAGGTTCCCTCTGCCTTTTTTTTAATGGGAGAGGGCAAGGCAAACGAGCGTTTGGTTCACCTGATGGTAAGTAATCACCACCGCCCACGACCCCATGCAACAGCAAAAGAGCTGCAGGTGCGTTACCGGCCTTTAAGGTGGAGGATGTTGGGTGCGTGATAGTGGCTCTTGCATTGGCAAGAAACACTACTTCACGCTGGTTTTAAATGCCGGTTTTGGTATTAATCCGGTCGAGTCTGCCCATGCGTGTTGCCATTTCTGGTGATGTGACTCTACCACACGTACTTTAGTCGCCTCTTACGACACGGACAGTACCAGGATGATCCTTTTTTAAGCCGGGATCACACTTTTCTATCCTGAAATACGCAAGATATAAGGTTAAGTCAAAAAAACCACAATAACGTATAATTTAATATTACATCTTCATTTATTATGTACAAGGCAACTTCAATTTAGATCAAATACTATACATATTTATATTTATTTGAAAAAAGGTTTATAATGGATGAAAGAAAACAACTTTACAATAATATAAATATTTTATAAATTTGCTATATTAAAAGGTTTCTTAGATTATTTTTCCTGGAAAGTCAAGTTTCTCTTTTGTATTTTTTGTTACTATGTTAAAGTTTATAAAGGTGAAATCTATGTTAGATTTATAATAATTGAATTGATATTAAAAATATAGTTATTAGTTTATGTATATTATATATTCGAGACAGTCGAGACGCAGGGGAAAAAGCGTGTGACTGTTATGCGACGATTGTGGATTCGATTTCATCTTGGGAGGAAGAAGTATTATTTATTAATATTTTCATTTCATCGCTCTTCAACCAAGACAAAAAACGCAGGGTTGAGTAAAATCACGCAACACGCAGTGCCTCGACAATCCAATTCAGGATAGGCTATGGGGGGGATACAGTGTGAAGTTGAGAGTGAGAGACATATAGTTTCCAAGTCTCCTTTGCCTACCTTACTACGTACGGGATGCAGCGTGAAGCGTAAAAAAAAGAAGCATAATTTAAATATATTCGCGCTCACAGTAAGATACTATACCACCGCACTACGATAACTTAACATAAACATACGAATAAAGAAGTAAATCAAAATGATTAGATGAAACAACCCACGTTATGAAACCCTATACATTTAAGTTTTAGATATTAAAATTTTATATTTCAGCTTTCTTAAATTTAAATTGAAATTATCTTTTTTAGAATATGCAGATAATTTAGTACCATACTCGTAATAATTACAAGTAAAGTATTTTTAAACAAATTGCGGTGTTAAGTTCTGCCACGTGACACGCAATGTCTCCAGACCTCCGTGTATACAGTCTAAAATACATATATTCGTAATTTTTAAAAATTCACTAACTTTATACATTTTATGTGAACATCTTATACCGGTAAAATCGAATTTATTTAGTATGAAATATATTTGGAAACTCGACGTTTCGATCACTTTGCAATAGTCCGTGGTCACGGCTACACTGTATGACTGTTTTTTCTTTATGCCATAGTGTTCAAAAACATTGCATGTTTAGTGTTTCAAACCTGTACAGCTTTTTGTTTAACGAGATCGACATAACGATTTCTGCCAACATTTCTATACCAGGTAGCCTAATGTCTAAAAGATTACATTTTCCTCTTTCCACCTAATTTTTGAGTCATTGCATGTCAACATTGTGTTGAAAAAGACCGGGGAAATTAAAATAATTTTAGTCTTTCCCGAGTGCCCATCTAACCCAGTAACATCGAGCTTGCAGTCATACCCTGTCCCACTGCGCCACACGAGCCATGCATTTTTGCCATTTACGAGTAAGATAGGATGGAACTCACAATTATTCTGTAAAAAGCTCTGTCTGTATTGATTTTCATTAAAAGGTTAAAAGATGAAATTTTACTTCGTAGCACTCGCTCGTAGCATCGTAGCGTTTCGTAGCTCTAGTTAGTACAGTATTCAACACTAACAAATTTACAAATTCGCTTCAATAGGATAATAAAAGAAAAAAGATACCCCAGTGTTGTGTTAACACTAACACTATTCTTCTTACCGGAAATCGGAGTAGAATAACAATAAAAAAACATAATATATTTGATCCTCCCTTAATCCTCCCTCAATCGGTATAAGTATGTCACAAAACTATATTACTACTACTTTGTAACATTTAGTCCGGCTTTTGTCCTTATAACGAACCATTAATATTAAATATATATCTCCTGGGATATTCACTTGGTACGGAGTGTCTTATTAACTTAGTTATCTTCTATAAGTAGATATATACATACATATATACATATACTAAATAAACTGTATTTGTGAATTTAATTTTCAATCAAGTATGGTTTTTAGCTTCATGTTGTATCCTTATTGCAAATGGGTAGGAACCTCGAAACTGAACACCGCACTTAACTGCGCTGAGCACCGCCTCGTTACTAGAGCAGCGAATAAAAATACTAAATCTAATATACCACCGTCGCGTTTACTGTCGCACGCTTGTGCCCCTGCGCCAAGACAGCCTTGACATAAACTCGTATATACATAATATAATCACTATATTTTCTATATCAATCCTATCACTATAAATAATACAATATTATCTTCATTTGAATACGTAAACAAAGCTGTGGGTGAAAACAAGTAATAAATAAGTGACGTGTTGCGGTGACACAATTCAGAATGTAAGTCGAAATATCGACAATTTAATGCACAAAAACTATTGAGAATTTCCATTATTATAATGATAAATCGAATTGTTCAAAAAATATTACATCCTTTTTAGTATTTTAAATAATAATGTATTATATAATGTATTAATTAATTAACCACCCAAGTAAGATCGAACTCTAAACTATCGCGCTTAGGGCGAGGTTCACTCACTGAGCAACTCACAGTAAAAACACAAGTTGGCTTTGAACGGAACCTCCTAGTGTTTTGACATTCCGTTGCCATAAATTTCTGATTTCC
This sequence comes from Heliconius aoede, assembly GCA_037355905.1. NCBI lineage: Eukaryota > Metazoa > Arthropoda > Insecta > Lepidoptera > Nymphalidae > Heliconius > Heliconius aoede. Next base: position 35,457 of record JBAIZZ010000193.1, read on the forward strand.
ACTTAATATTAATAAATGATATAAATAATCTAATGTAAAACTACAAACACTGTAAACGCAACTGATTGTGGATTCGAACCCAACTCGAGGAAATAAAATATTTATTAAAATGTATATTTCCATTCGCTCTGGTGTCGTGGAAAAATGCGGCGGAGGGGCGCGGATCGGATTTTTCGGAGCAAACCTGCATATTTTTAAATGCTGGCATCCCATTGAGTTCTGAATTTCTAATGACGCTTTGAGGCAAAGTCGTTCCCCTACGCCGAATGCACGGACTGTCTTAACATTGGATTCTTTGTTCTTAACCCTCTCATAAGCGGGTTACGCGTGAAGCTGGATCAAATGCAAATATTTGTTTCATTCATATAAGTAATTCATCATGGTTACTATTATTTTCTATATCTTGTAGTAGCGGTAAGTAGATTGACTGCACCTTGACCGGAATGATCGCTGCCAAGTAGGCGAGGTTAAAATGTGTATACAATATTAAATTTATAGTTGTCGTCGCCCGCTACCTTGTCTGCGTGGATTTCAAGACGTCAAATGGAAAATCTCACTTTTTGCCGTTCTAATTTCCCCTTATTGCAGAAAGAGGGGAATGGAATGCCTTAACTCTCGATAACCACCTACACTATACGCGGGATACGGCATAGAAGCTAAAGTATATGCATTTCCCGGCAACAAAAATCGAACATATTACTACATTGCTAGTTCAAATACAATACTACCCACATTTCCTTCTCTAATATACTAAATTATTAACAACCATTAATCAATACAAATAAACAAACGTAATCTAAGCCTATCTTCTGTTACAATATTTAGATACTGTCAATAGCATTAGCTGTCAGAGGTTTGACAGATGTCGACGCTGCAAAGGTCAGACACATGGCCGAATTATATCATTAATATTAAACAGAAATGCACCGTAGCGCAAAAGAATAAAGGCTGAGTGTAAACGCGGAGGAAAGAATTATTTTTATTTCTCTGCTTTGACAAGACGAACGCGGCGTTGAGTTCCGCGACTTAACACATGTGATTTGCACACACAACACCCTCAGAAATTGGGCGGGAAATTGCTGTTCATAGTTACGTCGCGCATTTCTTAAATATTTTACATTATTTAAATAAACATAAATTATAAATTTAGAACTAAATCATTTCAACAACAATGTGGCGCTCCAGTCTCGCAACAACTCTAAGCTATACCAAATCAGTTAATAGATCTATAAAATTATTATAAAAGTCAAGAGTTTATTTAGTTAAGCCAAGGAACGACAATCAAATTACAAAAATATTTTAGTTGTTAATGAGATCTAAATTGTAAATGTCATAGTACATACATGAACATGAACAGTAACATGAACATTATGTTAAGAAGAAAAAACATTCCTTTCCTTTTTCTGCAGCGGAGGGTCTTTACATTAGGTTTCTAGGTTCTCTCACGCTGTATCTACCCTGATATTTGCAGGGTAGGTACAGCGTGAAGGTAAAAGAAAATATTCCATCATCGTATGGTCATAGTCGTAGGCAATTTCCACCCAATAAGAGAATGAAGCCAGCGAGGTGCTTTGTTTTGTTACCAGAATAAGAAAATGAAAATAATTAATTACCTCCCGGTTTCAACCATAAAGCACCAGGCGGACTCAATCTCAATCTATTCATTACTATTAAAATTAATCCTTATTTCTACTATAGAAGCAACACGGTCTCACTTATAGTAATATATAACACCATCAACTCCCGGACCGTAGACCTGGCCCACTTCCAACCAGCTACCTATTGATCCAGAATATTGAAAGTGCCACAGAACTAAATTATATGTAATCTGTAGAATTTATATAAATGTATGTTTAAATTAAAAATATTATATAATATTAACTAACTTTGTTTGACTGTAAGGTATATGATTGTGGATTCAATTCCCACTTAAGGGAATTAATTAATTTTTACTTCATCCCTCTGGTAAGAAGACAAAGCTTATCATTATTAACATAGAAAATAAATAAAAATATATTTAAAAAAATCTCTTAGTACGAAATTTATTCAACGTCTGATTCCTAAAGCAAACATTTAGTGATGAAGGAAGAAAAAATACTTATTTTTCTAGAATTTCGTATATGCCACTTTCAGAAATATTACTCTATGGTAATGGACACTTTGCAAAGGCATATTAATTTGATAAGAAGCCTTTTACGTTTGATCTCGGAAATAGATATGCTTCAGATCGGTACTTGGTTTTGATATTGATTGCTTAATTATAGCCTCGCTTTAACAGATTGGACTAATTATTTACTTGAAATAATAAAACAAAATTTTTTTTTTTTCAACACGAGAAGAATTTCACGGAAAGTGGCGAACAGTTTGGAAACGGAGTGTTAATACAAGATTCTCAGATTTCCTACAGATATGTAGGTAAGTAGAGAGTACCTTGTGTTAAGACACTGCTTTCTCCGTTTTTCGTCTAAATTCAAGACATTGCGTGTTGAGTAAAGAAACCCATCGATAATAAATTTGAGATTTTAAATGTCATCATGGCGCAATATGCGAGCTTCTGGCTCTTTGAACGCTAGTAGTAGATTCAACATATTTAGAAAAACATCATTTCATTTATTTGTTTGCATACAAATAAATGAAATAAAAAAAATAGGTAACGAGACATTAAACAAGGGTGTGTGGTCAGAGAAATAGAGAAATAATACACTAAAATGATATGTTAAGACACTCCTTGTAGAACCTACTACTACAGTGCTAACAACCAGAAGATTGTCTACTGCGCCATGGTGGCGTCTAAAATCTCAATTTTATGATAACTATGAAAATGCTGTAAAAGTAGAATATATTACTTAGTGTGTCTGTAAAGTTGTGATTACGTGTGGAATAACCTTTAGCGGTTTTAATAAGAAATTAAATGCTTAATGAAGCTTCAAACTATTTTAAGCTAGGGAGAGTATCTATCTGACTGTAAACCCGACGGGTTCGATTCCCACTCGGAAGAATGAAATGTTTAATATTTTTATTTCCTCTCTCTGGTAACGAGGCAAAGCGAAGCGTGGCGTTGAGTTCCGTCACTCAAAAAGCAATACCTCGAGAAATACAAAATTATATAATTATTCATAAATATTAAATATTAATGAATGAATTCAAACTATATCTATATGTACAAACTTAAAAAAAAAAAAAAAATATTTAACATTGACCACTAATACAAATCCGTTCTTTGATCTTTGTGAAGAAAACATACGAGTTGAATTAGGAACTCTCCTTTTCGAATTCGGCTAAAAATCTTTGTCTTTGAACTCAGCCATCTCTCCTCACCCTGGGTGGGTGAGGAGAGACAGCTGGGCTCAATATTTAATAGAAATAAAGGCAATTCCACATATCATAATTTAACAGACGATCGAGTTATATATTTCAGTTTTACTGCGCATGCTCATTATTGTTGCAATAAAACTGAGTTTTACATTTGATAGCGACCAAATCGCTATAAGTGTAAGCTACAAAGTTACACAAATTGTTATACTTTTTGTTAACTTCGCATAATTATATTTATATTTTTGAATCACGCTTTATCCCGCATTGCGGGGTAGCCAGAGACTAGGGTCTGTGTGAACTCGAGAGATTGTGTTGAGAGGCTTATTTCAACACCAGGATTTGTCTTATCAAATATAAAGATAGTTGCTGTCCCATAGGATCTCACATGACGAATATATAATATATGTATACTTATATATTATACAGCTCTTCCCTTACTGAGTGCTCGACAGACAGACAAAACTATTGGACTTAGAAAGTTAATATTGGTATATAGGTATGGAATGAATAATTCTGAATAAATCTTGAAATGCGAAAACGAGGAAAAAAAAGGAATTTATCAGTTTACGTAAACAAATATAGATGTTGGAGACAACTAATAAGATATAAAAAATGTATTTTTGAAAAACATAATATATTATGTATATAAACTGTCTCTCGGTTATCAAAGTGAACAAAGACACCAAAACCTATACTTGGAACTTACTTGGACTGTGGAAAATTGTCAAAATATGAAAAAAAAATATGTCATATATTTTTAAAGCAAATATGTGATTTCACATTAATTTGTATATTTCATCTGCAACTGAATGAAAGTTTAAAATAGCCGCCAGGTCAGGGCTCTGGCGTTCATCCAAATTGGTACTTTTTGAACCACTCTGGGTTGAATTTGTCAATCCTGCTAATATTGTATACACGGAACATATATTTAAAGTGAACACTACAGACACGTGATCCGTGCCTTTTTCCAACTTATCAAAATATATCAGTTTTAATTGATTTTCTTTAGCTTCACCCTGGGACCCAGGAACATGTTGTAAAGACATTCCGAAGTCATTGTATTGTGGAATCAGTGTTTTAGTTTAGATGAAAGTGTTTCTAATTAAAGACGTTGTTTACTTAACAAATAACTTTACCTAGTTTTGTTTGGTTTTAATTTTTTTCAGTAAAGTTTTAGAAATCCTGCCTTGATAATCTGATAAACAACCCAAAATGGAACTTTCTGCTAGTCAGTTAGTAATGGGAGAAAATTCAACTTATTGGCAAACTTAATATTATACAAATCAGAAGCCATCGTAGTGCAGCGGCCCAGCGTTTGATTGTAAACGCTAGGCAGTAGGTTTGATTATTCGAGGAATGAACTATTTTCATTAACAAGGTGACTTGATTTGTCTTGAGAAATCATGGCATAGAGTTTCCTACAAGGTTCCCTTACAGTTCCACATAGAGCGTGAAAATAAAAAAAACAAATAGGAAATATTAGACTAAAATACCAGAGAAAGATAAAATTTTATACTTAAATTCCAAATGGTATACGAAAAAACATCATGAAAGAACCGCGATCTTTTCCGGACAGTATTCAATTCTACCCTCTTGTAAACAAAGCGGGGTAGTTTGACAATAGGATTTGAAAGGGCTTTTAAAAATTCAAATGACTGTCATTATGCTGACGTAGATTATAAGGGAATAGTTTATATGTAGTTTTATCCGGTTGTACGTATTCAGCCACAATGAATAAAGTTATAAGTAGTTATATTAATACTTTTTAGAAAATATATATTAAAAAAATTGTATAATTTTTTTTCTAAAAAAAATTTTTCTTTCCTAATCTAAAAAATAATTACTTTTTAGACACGGTGGAAAATATTTGAATTCGCAATCTTGGTCATCGTCCAAGAGCTGTCTCTGACCACTATAGGTTTGTATAATAATTGCGTTCTTGTCACGCTACGTTGACGCTACAGTTGTTAAAACTTATTTATATTACTAATTATATGCTTCTTATTTTCTTAATGCTACATTTTTTTTTTTTCGTATTGAGACCATCGTGGCGCAGAGGCACAAACGTGAGACTGTAAACGCTTCTGTTGTGGATATGATTCCCACTCGGGGATATGCAATATTTAATTTCAATTTTTATTCCCTCGCTCTAGTAATGAGGCAAGGTGCGGCGTTGGATTCCGCCACTTGCAACATGCAATATGTCTAAAATTATGCAGATTAGGACATTATAACACGAGAATTCATCTACCCTGTTACCTGTCGAAAAAATAGTAAAATTATATACTAAAAAAAATCCAGACAAATCCGAGTATACCACCAGTGCATCATAAAGGAACGCAAGAAAATCTTTTGAATTTTTAAGGCATCTGCCATTGTGACAGTACCTGGGCCCGACTATTTGCAAGAAGGGGTCTACTCAATGAATAAGGAAAAGGCAAGAAAGGGTCGCGGGACTCTTTTGTGCCAAAGTATTGACGTAATGAATAGTTATGAAGTGAATGTCGCTAAATAACTATACGTGGACTTAAGTTTAAGTATTTTATCAAAGTTTGTTTTGTTATTTTAAAAAAATTAAAGTTAAAAAAAAGTTATAATAACTTCCGTCTTTGTTGAAGTTGTTAAAGGTATTTTAAAATTAATATTTCTACTTCTTACTACTTCAGATAGAATGATTAAAACAAATTATTGTCTTGGCGAGGCCATGTCAGCCTACATTATGTATTATCTGAATATTTCGTTTTTCATTTGTTTTCATAGTTACTCGAGCGAAATTTCAGTCGCTGTCAATTAGCGTCAGTTTATTTTGCATTAGAAAATTTATATAAATATTTTAAAAAA
>JBAIZZ010000193.1:41712-140612 GCA_037355905.1 Heliconius aoede
ACATGACACTATGACTATCTTAGAGCTGAACATGATGAATGGAGCCCTTAGACCTCCTCAATAAGTGTACAATCCAAGACAAAAACAATTATTTTATTCAACCTAGTAGTTTCCGAGTTTTGTACGTTCAATTAGATAAACTCTTCAGTAAAAAAGTAAAGATAATCAAATTAATCAGGATTTAATCACGTTTTTCAATTTAAAGGTAAATAATACCTATCACCATTGTCACAGTATTTCGTCAGCTTCTAATAGAAACTAGGCACAGCATAAATTGCATACAGCCTTAGCGACCCTCGTTTTGAGTTTTCATTTCAAGCTCTCTAATTGGACAAACAAAAATAAAAAGTGCCCTTCCCATTCCAGAAGTTGAAGATTCTTTAGATTAAGCGACTTTTTTTTTATAATTTCCAATTTATATATTTTTTTCCAATTTATATTTATCTTGTGTATATATATGGTGAAATGGTTTAAAACTTAAAAACACGCTTTCTTACAATAAATGGTATACGTGCGGTAGAATGTGTTAATAGGTAAGAATTATATGAGTCTAAACTCAAATTATTTACTAGTAGCCTGTGAAGAATTCTACTATTATAACCCTGGCTCTATCATCACACCAGCTCGTTGATACCATAATATCGTATTGTCACCAAAGCTACTTATAACTGCCAAGTTTCATGAGAATACAATTATTACAAGTAGTTCAAATGCAGATTCTCAGATTCTATTGCAAAGTTAATACAACTCGACCTAAATAATTTTTAGGAAGGACTCAAAAAGTATAACAGTGTGTTAAGTATAACACCCTAATCTCTTTCTCTATCTAATATAGACAAAAAAGAAAGATAAAGATAAAAGTAATTATATTATATTACTTAAATCATGCCATAAACATTTTAAATTTAATCTTTCACAGCAAAATTTGAATATTTTTATAATATGACAACATCGTGTCGTACCCTATAAGGGACTTCTCCAAAGAGTATAATTATATAAAAGGGCTTATCTCGAGAGGAATTAAAAGTGAAAGTGGGCCAACGTAAATATGTCTGTTAATTGTATTATATTATTGTGTTATCTTTTAACAAGATTGTTTTTTTTATATTATTTAGGCTAGGTGGAGACAGGAAGAACCTAGTGATAAGACTCTCCTCCTGTTTTTGATAATACACTATGTACGTAACTCCACTCCCTAATCTATATGTATGAAACTCTTACGTTACTTAGTGACAGACAGACGACGTAAAGACCTAATAACTTGAAATTTACCTACATTTACCTACATAGGTAGAACCTGAGAAATTTCAAGTTTTTAGTCGATTGTAAATATGATATGAAGGAGTTCAAAGAGACTTTCTCCAAGTTCCTACCGCCGCGTTCGTAGCGCGGCGATACAGTATCTGACGTAAAACGCGACGATTGTGAGTTTGATTCCCGTTCGGGAGAATATAATATTTAATATTTTCATTTCTTCGCTCTGGTCACCGATTTAACACGCGACGGCTCGAATTTGACGAAAAGTGAGAAACGCAGTGTCTAAGCACTAGGTTCCCTCTGTCTACCATAATATATTTAAGAAACAGCGTGAAGCTATAAGAATACACAAAAATATTGTTAATTTCATAACATAAATATTTACTCAGATAAATAGCGTCGTCCGTTTCATAAATCAAGATAAATATTCTTCCTTTTCACATTGATCAACATTTGTTCCATTAGTCCGAACAAACTGGTTTTAAATATAATCTTTGGCTTTATCGTTGTGCTCACAGCTCTGTGTGTCATAAATAAAATCTGGAGGCAATTCCTGTTGAGTGACGGGACTCAGCACCGCGCGGTGCCTCGTTACCAGATCGAAGTTTAGAATAATATTTTAGAAATGCTAACAGCTCTCTCTATTCAGTCTTCATCTATAATTTGTCACACCATAAATGACTTCGGGAAGTCCACTAAATATGTGAAGCGATTCATTACAATTGTATGAGATTAGGGAACTTGTAGAGTTTTTGGACATCGCTTGTTCAGAAACTGTTTCAAAGAAGTTAGGCAGTTGGTGATTCGATTATTTGGTAACTATTAGGGACTTGGTTTTATTGGTTTACTTTTATTTGAATTATAGACTGACATAACATATGTATAGAGACTGTCACGGTATAGAGACTATTACATACTAGGCTATACTTTTTCACCAGGCGTCCCTTGCCAATCTTGGCGCCGCCCTTTTAAGGTCGCAGTCGTAAAGGCCGCCACTTCAGAGGGTACGTGCGCTAATAAAACGGTGTAACCGGAACTCGTTGTTCTCGTACTATTTTGCAAATATATTTACATCAACTTTTGTTTTCACTTTCGAAGTGGAACGATTAAATATATCTCGTGTTTGGTTCTGGTTTTTTTTATATTTTGCTCGTTAGCTTCGAAATATGTAATATGTATAGATTTATTTGGTTTACTTATAGATTTTAACAACGTTGTGAGTTCGATTCCCACTCGAGGAAGTGAAATATATATTTGGGTTTATATTTCCATTTCTTCGTTCTGGTGTCGAAGCAATGCGCGGCGTTGAGTTCTGCAACTTAACACGCAATACCTCCAGAATTCAACAGAATGTGGGGAACGGAATGTCTTGATATTAGGTTCCGCCTACCCTGCTGTGTGCGGGATGCAGCGTGAAGTTTATTAAAACAATAATAATAAATAATTTCTAAAGTCTATTTACTGGTAGGCAAACAGGGTTGTCTCCACCGCCTAGTATCAAAGCATTCTCTTCCACATGCACCGGCTAATTTTCGAAGCATTGCGTGTTGAGTAAGTAGATGAGGATTAAGAGTTCAGATACTATGTAAGCCACGTTCCACCCAAATTCAAAACTTTATATGTTAAATGACGTAACAAGCTCAATGACGTAAGCTCAGCACTGCTGAGCTTTGTCCTATGAACGCAGGAAAGCTCACAAGTAGGAAAAGAATCTACAACTACGCATTTACACACAGATGCTTAGTATAAATATTTCACTCCCTGAATAGTAATCGAACCCAAAACCGTTGCGTTTACAGTGCTGCTGTTTCACAACGTCTTTTCAGAATAGATTTTTCAAAAAAAAAAGGTTTTAATTTAGATATCACACTCGTGGTCGGGTTTGAGCTGTTACACACAATGTTTGACCAGCCGGGTATCTTTATAGCGGTCCGGATGTCCGCCCTGACCGTACATAATGGGCTGCCACCTCAATCAAAATGTCGCTTTCACATTTACTCCCTAAAATTCTGAATAATCTGAATAATCGATTGGACTTGTGACTTGTGGGTTTGATTCTCACTGGAGGAAATTAAATATTTATTAATTTATTTTTCTAGCTCTGGTAACGGGACAAAGCGCGGCGTCGAGTTCTGCCACTCAACACGCAATGCCTCTAAAATTCAATGGAAAGTGGGGAACGAAATTGTCATAATAGAAAATAAAATAGCCCTAGCACTAGGTTCCCAGATTTTCTCTGCGTTAACTGTTATGTTCTGGATACTGACTAAAAATATTTTTAATTTGAACCTGAACTAGTCTTCGATCGCAAACACGACTGTACGCTGCAAAGGAGAGTAATGCGCTTATCTGTCTATGTGTGTATTTATATTTGTACTTCTACGTGGCGTTGTAAAAACCAAATGCCTTGGTAAATTTTCTCGATTCGTACGTCAATCGATTTGTCTTGCCAGTAAAAACATGACGGTAAATAAAATTCGCCACAGAGTTTTCTCTGCGTCGACACATTATGAAAAGAAAAAATCTATAAATTACGTCAAGTGGGATATCGTTGTATAAGTATTATAGTGACAGTGATAGCCAACTGTAAGTGGACTGTGACAGCGGGTTCAAATCACTACGACGAAAAAAGAGTCGGATCTGATTTTTTTTTGTTTTTATAATCAATTTTAAAATGTAATGTTTCACATACCTGTTAACGGCGGAAGTTACGGGTATATTAGTTATCCTAGAACAAAAAAAAATATTTTAATCGAATTTAGCCATTGAGTTCCATATTTTCAACAATGACTTGAAGTTTCTAAATTATAAGTCTTTGAATACTTGAAAATATATTAAGACAACAAAATATTGCTTTATAATTCTAGAAGGTCGTGGCGCAGGTGTTATGGGTTCGATGACCGTGAGAATGAAAATGCTTCATTACCAGTTACCAAAGCTGAGAAATGAGAACAATTCAATCTCTCTTATGGGAATCGAACTCACAATCGTCACGGCTACAGTCGGAAATGATACCACTGTGCCATGATGACTTGGATGATTACTCCCATATCTCACCTAAAAGATAAAATGACATTTAAGCTCTTAAGCGTCACACTTTAGTCCAATTTACATTTATTTACGCAAATACTGAAAGCTTAAATTTTAATTAAAAAGATTTACTTCCTACGACAAAACTATAGTATTGAACGTTTGCTTCCATTTTCAATGAACACTGGTTAGAGGGGGGCTGTAGTTAAAACACTGGTTTATAAATAATACGTCCACTGTTTGGTATCTTTCAAGCAACGACTACAGTATCTTTAATAAAATATTTTGGAAGACACTTAAAAGTTGAGTCATCTATTTTTTCGCGTTGTTTCACAGCTGCGGTGGAATTTCAACCGTTCAAACAAAAGTTAACAAACTGAGCTGTGCTTGTTTATATCGAATCAAAGGGGAAATTTTGACAAAAAGAAACTTTTGGATCTTTCGTTTGATACAATTGAATAGAAAATAAATAGGGTAGGGGTTAATGTATAATGGATCTGCTTTGTCGTTCAAGTACTTAACGTAGGTTGAGAAGGAATTAGAAGTACGTATAGTGAGCTATTACAGGCATGTCCTAGGTTCTAATTGTCGTTTTTCTCGAATGTACTCGTAGGTATTATAATCAAAGTCGTAGGAAAATTAACATATTTTCTAAAACAATTATTTTTTTAAAGCAATATCCAAGTCTTAGACTTACGACGAATACTTGAGGCTTTGGAGAAATATAACGCCGCGCTTTGTCTTTCTGTCTTTGTCACTAGAGAAAGGAATATTACATATTTCATTTTCTCAAATGGTAAACGAACTCTCAACTTGTGCCCTTGCTCTACGGGTTGTTGTAGCCATATATATATTATGTTATTTGTTAATAAATATATTTATCTTATCTTATATACAGTCTAAGGTTGTTTGCTACGATAGCAAATTTTACAATATTTTTTTATTCAGTATCAGTTTTTGCATATTTTTATCTGGTAAAATGCTATTTTGTAAAAAAAACAGTATTTTTCTTAACTATAAGGGCCAGTGATTGGCTACAAAGTGATTTATAGTTTATCGAGAGTACAGCGGGATACAATAACGTAGAACTACCAAAGGTGAAAGTAAAATGTACAAGGAATTCAACAGGTAGCGTCGTATTTTCTGTATAACTTTTTCCTAACTTACTCGTAAACGTAAAAAGAAACTCGTTTTACAACAGTGCTCGTCTATAGACGCAGATATATGTAGATATTGGAGTATTTTGTTTTTTTAAATTTTCTGTTCCTATGAACAAATTCCAATTATAAGTAGTGGATAAAATTTTGTTTCTTAGATTTTTCAACATAGTTACGTAGTCACAAGTCAACCTTAAAAGCGTGTTAAAAATCAATAAACTTTTAAAATATTTCTTTTAGCTTCATGCTGTTTCTCCCACATAGTAGGATATGTATATCCTTCGTTTTCGCCGAATTCGTGAGGCATTGCGTGTTGAGTGGCAAAACTCAATATAACGCTTTGCCTTGTACCGGAACGGAGAAATGGGAAATATTTCATTCCCCGAAAGGAATCGAACCCACACGTATCAATACCTAATGTATATATGAATATTTTAGGTAAACGATTATTTAAAACCCCCACTAAGCTAAATCAACTGCACGGTGTATCTCACACACAGCAGGGTAGAAGAGGGAAGCTAGTGTTAACACACTCCATTCCCCATTTTCTGCCAAATTCTGGAGGCATTGCGTGTTGAGTGTCAGAACTCAACGCCGCGCTTTGTCTCGACATCAGAGCGAAGAAATGGAAACATAAACTTAAACAAATATTTCATTTCCTCGAGTGGGGATCGAACACACAACCGTTGCGTTACAGTCGCAACCTTCTGCCGCTGCGCCACGAAGGCCTCTCCCACAAAGCTAAGACCATTTCACGTCCCAAGACAGCTATAATAGCCACACATATTTTTTAAAAGATTTATTTGATAAGCGCATTTATAGACGAATAACACTGAACAAAAGTTGGGACTCGCTGAACAAATCCCTAAGGGAAATTAGGAGTCTAAAAAATACGCAAAAGTTATTTAAAGTAAGTGCCCTACTGTGATTTAATCAAGTTGGAGCCCCAGCCTTACATAATAACAAAAGGACGAGTTTAATAAGAAAATGGCACACAGCAGGAATTAAATTAAGGACAAAACATGACTTTACGAAATTCTTTTTCTTCTTCTAAGCTAGGAAGCTGGTGTTAAGACACTCGTTTCCTACTTTCGATTACGTCGAGCGGAGGAACTTATCGCTGCACTTTGTCTTGTTATCAAAACAAGGAAATGAACACAATCCATTCATCCGAGTGAGAATTGAACCCACAACCGTCGCGTTTACAGTTAAACACTGACGGCCATAGGGGAATGAGTAATTTCATTTTATTTTGAATAGATTTCAATTAAGATGTTATATATTTGTTAATGATGGAATTGGAAACTACTAGAGGATGATGATTATTTAGACTTCCAAGCTTTAAGACTTATTTGTATGCTAAGCTATAAATTTCTTGGAAACTAAAAATCAAAGTTGTGAAGTCAAAAAAATGTACCTGAGAAAAATTTAAAGATATAATTATAATATTTTTTGATTGCTTATCAAGATTTAGATTCAAACGTTCTACTTATACCATATTTTCTATATAAAAATATCATAAAACAGAAAATAATATCGCCCAAGACAATAATCTGGTCATAATTCTTCGCGTCCTGTCGTAAATCAGTTGACGTTAAGTATGTGCCTTGATATGGATGATACAAGGATTTTGTGCTTCACTTTTTTAGTTTCAGGCTGTACCTCGTGTATAGCAGTTTGGGATAGAGAACCAAAGATATGTGAAGAAACTTCGTTCCACCTTTCTCATCTAATTCTCCAGAAGTAGCTTGTTGAATTGCTGAAATTAATAATTTTTTTTTTCAATATTGAGGTTAATGCTGTTAGTTATTTTGGCCTTCTTCCGTTGGGAAGCGAAGTGGGTACTCTATTCCCGAGTCATTGCAAGCACTACGCGGCTGCTTGAGAGGATATCGCCGGTGACAAGGGCGTCCACCGCAGGACTCGAAACTAGGCTTGCGAGCGTCGATCGGATTGACTTTGGAGTGGTATTTGAAATTTATAAATAGCGGTACAGAATGAAAAGTAACAAATAATAACGATAACGAGCAATTGATATTTGTTGAAACAGTTTCCATCTGCAAATTATTTAGATTTCCTGAAATAAATGACTAAATTTAGCCTGAGCTTTTGTATCTGTCGAAATATAAGTTTGTGAATAATAACTGCGTATTAAAATATCGGCAGTACAGCGACCGAATATAACCACAATGGGAGATGGAAAAGGAGGGGAGATCGTATATTATATTTCTATTCTGGGAATAAATTGTTTCCCTTTCCCCGCTCTAATCTTAAAAAAGCTCGTCGTTGAGATCGGCCACTCAATACGCGAGATATTCTTGAAATTGGGCAGTACGTGGGGAAATGGAGTGTCGTAACACTATTACTGCTACCCTGCTTTTGACGATACAGCGAGAATGATACAACGTGAAACCAAGGAAAAGCAGATATCTTGAAAACTTCTTGTTGACAAACAAACAGTATCATTCAGTGAAATATTTGTTCTATACTCCATTAGGCAGTATAGTCACGTTCCACCAGATATCCGTTCTGAAATTTGAGTTATCCAAATGAACCTTACGGTCACGTGTTGAACTTACTTACGTATGCCAAATTGATTTGTGAGAGATCATGGCACTCATTGTAATTAGGTACCATATCTTATCTGAATAGTTATATCTGGGGTATTTTTTTTTTTGATACGACTGTTCCATTTAACTCAAGACAACTGAATATCAACGTGATAGTTGAGGATTCGATCCCAACTCGGGGGGTAAACTACTATATGTAATTTGGTGCCGAGCTGAGTATGCAACAATGTATTGTCCAGGTTTATATTATAATAAAGTTCCAATGCTAAGTTGCCAAAATCTAGACAACACTAAAATATAAAAGAACATTGACTTCCTTCAAGCACTACGATAGCTACATACAAATTTATTCGCTATTTTATAAGGTTTTTTTGTTTATGTACTTAGTTTCATTCTTTTTCCTACATAGCAAGGCAAAGGGTGATGAATGAAAAGACCCTTTTTCTCCATTTTTTTGAGAAATTGCGTCATAACAACGCGCTTAGTCTAATAGAGCGTAAACATGAAAATAACTACAATATAATCATTTCCCCAATTTTTGATCGAACCCATAACCAGCGCAGTTACAGCCAGACGCTCTGCTACTGCGCCATGAAGGCCGTCACAGTGTTTTATAAGATTCTATATAATTTACTTTAGATATGAAATATCGCTATACATATGCAGTATAGGTCAGTTTATATTGAAACGCTGCATCTCATCAAGCAAGACGGGATCTGGAAGCAATATCCGGCTGTAGAGATTCATAGAAGTTTTAGTAAAGTTTCATCTATTTACAATGATGTTCCATTTCAACGATTATATTTTGTGCCTTTACACTTTAAATACTTGAACTCAAATCAGGTATTTTATAAATATCTTGGAGACTCTAGAACATATAATTATTATTTGCATACTGTATTATATTTTTAAAACGTTGCAGTTCTAATATTTCCGTCCCACTTAGAACTTAGAAACTTAAAGTTTAACATGTTGGTAGAATAGAGAAGTGTGCGACTGTAACAGGTTGCGGATCGATTTCCACTCGGGAAAAATGAAATGTTTAATGTTTTAATTTGTTAAGCGCCCCTTTTCTCATGAATTTATATATAGAAAACAAAAACATGTAGAAAGTAAAAATATTCTATTTCTAATCTTTCTACCAGAAACACGCAAATAAACCAAAGCTGACATTTTAGTGCAATATCCGAGACCGGACATGTAATTAATGAACCGGAAATGGAGACGTACGATTATCGTTAGGTAAGTCAAAATTGATGATAGCTTTCTTCGAGGGGAAGTAATTTAGTACATTAACCTAAAAAAAATGTTAGGTGTTTAAAGTGATTTATTTAAGTTAAAGCCAATCGTCGCGCAGGGGTACAAAGTGTGACTGTAAACACGACTGGTTGTGGGTTCGATCTTCACTCGAGGAAATTAAATATTTATTTAAACTTATATTTCTTCGCTCTGTGCGCTGTTCGCTCATATGTTATTTTAGAGTATAAGAGCCAATTGTAATTTATTATATGACTTATAAGATAAGATAAAAAGCCTCTTTAGGCATATAATTTTTTTTACTGGGTCCCAAACATAACATATGTACATATAATGTAGTATACTTAAGTAAATGCAAGACTAATTACATAAAAATAAAAATGTTTTATAGCAATAGTATACAATAACATTTCAACAGTCGCAACTTAGTCTACAACGATACAGTCACAAGGCGGTCTGTACAAACATAAGGGACGCGATTTAATTAAACTTAATTGACCTATTCTAATAAACTCGAAGACTATTAAGTTAATTAATTGCTATTTTAATATCCATTGCCATTACTTTTCCTCACATCTCGTTTTATAAGGTTCTGGTTTTTGAAAGAGATGAAGAAAAGTAAATGATAAGATATTAGAAGTGAATGAAGTGGTATATTTGGGAAGTATGTTCAGCAGAGATGGAAGATACGAGATGGATGTGGAAAGCTTTGATGGAAAAATTAGCTGCATTGATGAGACGGCGAAACGTCAGCACAGCTGCGCATTTGACCGTATACAATGCAGTTTTGGTACCGACGCTATACGACAGCGAAACGTGGGTATTACAGAAGAACTATGAAAGAAAGATGAATGCCGTGGAAATGCGATCTGTACGTAGGTGATGCGGTGTCAGTTTAGCTGACTGAATCCATCTAACTACGCCACTAGAGATAAAGCGTGAAGTTAAGTAAGTTAATATCATTTGTTACATAAAAGGTAGTGGTAGTTGTAATATTATATATTACTAGAAAACTAGGGAACCTAGTGTTAAGACACTCCGACTCCGTTAAGACATTTCAGTACTGAGTACAACTAGCTCAACGCCGCACTTTACTACGGCGAGGAAATGAAAATATAGAATTTTCATACCCCTGATATATCTTCACCCCTGTGACAAAATCGCCCCAAATACTGAACTGCTGGTTAATATTATTTATGTGTTCATCGTTTCGATCACCACCAGCGAAATCAATTACGTCGAAAATATTTAATACATTGCGCATATGGGAAGTTAGGCAGAGGGGACGTAGTGTTAAGACTCTCCGTTACCCATTTTCCGCCGCATTTTCGATGCATCACGTATTGAGTGGCAGAACTCCATACGCTTTTGCCTTGGTACCAGAGCGAAACAATAAAAATATTAATAAATAGTTCCAGTCAAAAATTTTTGGCAGTTCGCTAATTAACGAGCTTTCTGAGACACAACAAAAAAGAGAAATCAAAATTTATAATTTCAAATTCCACTCACTTTTTTTCTATGAATATTTTTCCCCAACATTCATTAAGACGTTCTCAATTATTAATTTCTAAGGAAACAACCGTTTAATCTCACTGAAGTTAATCACGCGATACAAATCGTGTATAATTAATTCATTTTCAGATTTAATATTCATTAAGAATGGATTAAGATTGACCAATTGAAATGGAGGATTAGAGGTATGTAAGTGAGAGGCGGCTGTGGATTTTGCCTAATTTATATGTGTGTTGTGTTTTTTTTTATATCTTCGCGCTCTATCCAGCAGGGAAGGGAAGCTAGAGTAAAGAGAATTCATTTTCCACGTTACACCTAATTGTCGGAATAGCGTTTGAGATGGCAGAACTTAACGCCGCAATTTGTCTAATTACCATAATGGGATAAGGAAATAGTTCGTTCCTCAAAATGGGGATCGAATCCACAATCATCTCGTTTAATATCAAACGTTGTTCCACTACGCCACAATGGCCTCTCTGTATGAAAAGGCACAAAAGTACGCTAATTCGATACGAACGACATAAATTTCGTGAATCGCCATATCGACACTTTTATACTCTAACGAAATCGCCACATTTGGGTTCTTTATAAAAAATAATGTTCTTTTCTTCTTCCTGTTCCAACTTTATCTTGTTAGTACTTTTATTAATGGAAATTATATGTTAACATGTTTTCAATAGAATTGTTTTAAGTATTATTATAACAAGGACGTCGAAGACGTCTCTTTAAGAGGGTTTGAAGAGGGTTGTACGTTTGATTCCCGCTCTTCGAAGTATTAACCGCTGGTGGACCATTATTCAGCCAATAATAGATTTTTGCTTATTCCATTTGCCAAAGAAGGAATATTATGTTAATCAAAAACCAATGGTCAGAGTTACCTTGAACATTTAAAAATAAAAAGATTATTTTAATAGAATGTGTCATGTGTCATATAATCTGACCGCGGGAACGAAGCCACATATAAAATATAATTTAAAAACTAAAATACGTTCTTAGAAGATGATAAAACGAAATAAGGCAAATCTTGAATAACTCTGAGTCACTCGAGTGGATTAAATTCCTTGAAATGCGGTCGTCTGACTTGCATTTTCCTTTTATGATATGTTACTCTCAGAGTAATGGGTTTGGCTTTAAGGGGTTCACCCGAATTTTATTTGTTTGAACTCTTAGATGGATCTTAAGTCTTCTGAAAATGCTGCTAAAGCTGTATGACGATATTTGTTTATTTCACAGAGAAATCTTGTTTGATATAGGTTTTTACATACGAGTTATTTGAAACCACAAGTATGTATATTGTAAAGCAAATATTGGCATTAGTGGCGACGAGATTCAACCCACATATTACAAGTATCGAGACAATGAACAATAAAGTGGAAAGATTCAATAATCAAATATGATTTACTTATAAAAAGTTATTAGTTTAAAAAAAGTAAAAGCAATTTTTTTTTAACAGAACAAATTAATAAGACGAACGTGATTAGTAACAACTCGATATGATTACTAGTAGACAGTCCAAGGTTCCATTACCTCTCTTCCAATTTCATCATCAGACCAGATTTTATCATTCAGATTCATAATTCATTCAGATTTTATTACATATTTACTTAGTTTTTTATGGTCACTTTACACACTGACGATGGACGATGGTAAGTGATCACCGCCGCCCACGATCTCGTGTAACACCAGAAGACCGATCAAAAAGAATATTAAATCCATGTAAATTATTCATGAATTGAATAAATGTAAAACACATGTTTTACAAATGCTGTCGTCACTCCATACGCCTTACAAAATCCGACCTAAGCAAATAAAGTCAGGGTGTATTGTAATAAAAAATCCATTTTATCCCTTGAGACCATCTGAAGTATAGAGAAAGGTATTTTTTTACTTTTCTCTTTTACAATTGAAATTAAAATATTAAAAATAAATGACTTAATTGATGCTAGCGTGGTTCAATTGAATTGGAAAAATAGACGAAATGCGGCGTTGTGCTCTGACAAGCATGAGTCTTTTTTGTATCATGCTGTATCTCACGTATAGCAGAGGGTAGAGCCTAGTAGAAATACAATCTAGAGTTACACTGCTTTCCTCACTTTCCACCCAATTTTCGAAACATTGCGTGATAAAACGTAAGTTCATCGACGCGCTTATGCATAGATATAGTTTATGTGATCTGGTAGTTGACTTATATATATCACACGGAATCATACTTAAAGACTGTTCGACATGAATTTACTGGTAATATTAAATGATAATGTTAAATATGGGAATTGAATCCAGTACTGCGCCACGTCTAAATACGTCTTTAACTTAGTTTAATAGCTTTCTTACTACGAGTATGTAATAATTGTATCGTTATGAACTTTGGCTATACAGACGTAGGTGACGGTAAGGATCAGGAGACGATACAGTTATTTATGTGGAGACAGGACCTGAATAGCGGAACTCTTCGACTACCACCACCACCACCACCACCACGAGTTTAACCTTATATAATTTGTACCTTCGAATTCATTGCACAATAATTACAGCATTTGATAAAGAAATTTTGATGTTAGTTACATTATCGTAGACATTGCCTTGTTTTTATAACAACAAAAAAGTACATTTTGAATTTGCCCTTTCAAGTGTTATATAAAAATTGGCGATCGGGCTTTTCTCGCTTTGAATCTTATTTCAATTTGTTTTGGGTTAACGCTTTATTTGTTCAGACCCTTTCTGTGTTGGACCGTAACACTTAAACTTTTTTCACCAATAATTTGTCTATTTGTAAGTACGTATGCGCAGTGGCACATCGTGTCACGGTAAACGCTACGGTTGTTGGTTCGATCCACACCTAGGGGAATGATTTACTTTATTTTCTTTTTCTCACTCTTCGTCTTAACAGTAGATTCCCTCTGCCCTTCCCCTACCTTTTCTATATACGGTATACAGCATGAGGCTCTTTGTTCAAAAGATTAATTATTCTTAAATGAATTAAAGTCACTCCGTTCCCTGTAAGACACTTCTGTTCCCCATTCTCCGCCGAATTATGGAGACATTGCGTGTTGACTGGCGGAACCCAGCGCTTCGTTACCAGATCGAGGAAATTAAAATATTATTTAATTTCCTAAAGTGGAAATCGAACCCACAATCTGATGCACCCAGCGCCACTGACTAGCTACAACATCTGTATTTATAATTTACGATATTTCCTGAAATATATACATAGATAATATCGTAGTATTTGAACCCGCGACATTCTCTTATAAATTCCAGCTAAAATCTATGTAGCTTAAAGCCTCTAGGCATAAGTTGTAAAAAATCTCGATAGGCCAGAGCGGGTCACGAAGATGTCAAGGGCGGTCTTAGCACTTTGAACGATTGAGGAGTTAATACGAGGTTAGGTTAAGTTTATTTTTCTTATGTGTGTTTTCAAATATTCATAGACATGGTCTAAAATCAGCTTCACGTTGTATCCCGTACACAGCAGGATAGGCAAAGGAAACCTAGTGTTAAGACACTTCCCCACTTTCCGCCGAATTACTTATTATTAAGACCATCGTGGTACAGTGGAAAGACTCTAAATAATAATTAATTATGTTAATTATAATCGACAGTTCCGAACGAAATAAAATTCCAATCAAGAAAAAAGATATTGTCTTTAAAATTTATCTAATTATCTTAAAAGAAAAAACGGGGTCTTTAATTTAGGACCCACTTTGTTCCAGATAGGTCCATTCCTTACATTATGAAAATGTAAAATTCATTTATCCGAATGTGAATCGAACCCAGAAGCGTCGTGTTTTCAGTCACTCGTTTGCGTCCCTGTGCCATGACTGTCACTTAGCTAGATGACTAGGCCGCTGATCGTTATATTAATCTAATGACGTACACGCCTTATACGATATAGGCAGAAATCAATGTATGTCTATCTCCCTAAATTAAAATTGAAAATATTTCTATTAAACCACAATGACCACTTATGAAATAAACAAAATGGTAAAAATATTTACAACAAATGGCGGACGCAAATGAAAGTTAGATTGACAAAAAATATGCCTTTAGCACGACATTACTATATATTTAAATATGTAAGAGAAAACTTTCGGAAAATATTCGTACCTCCACTGAAAGTGAGGGATAATCAGATTTGTTATTGCTATTGAGTTTGTTATGTCGTATAAAAAGCTCAATATGACAGAACACACTATAATGTAGTGTCTACTTCAACATGTAATAATGTTTTGTTTGATTCTAAAGTACGTCAAGGGGAGCTTTTGTGTCAACATATGAAAATATTTCGTTTGTCTCTTGTATATACGCGTGGTGGGTAGATGGAAATTAATATTAAGAAGTGTATGACCAATCTATTGCTAAATGCATATAAATAAAAATATCATTGGTGACGAGCGGGCGAAGCCGCGAGCGGGTCGCTATATATAAAACTATTGTTTGTTTCATTCAACGCACTAATCTCAAGAAGTACATATTCGTTTTGAAAATATATTTTTGTATCATATAGGCAATTTGTCAAGACACTATAGATATAGTAACGCACTAACGTTACTAACTTTGACGTAATCTGTACTGTACCAGTTTTTTAAATTAAGAATTGAATCCGTTACCTCTTCCAAGCTGAACTATGAAACATGATGGAGGCTATCGTGTGACACAAACGTGCTCATGTAAACGGTTATGAGTTCAATTCCTGCTCGGAGAATGGATATTTTTCATATTTTCATTTTCTTGCTCTGGTACCGAGGCATAGCGCGGCGTTATTATCCGCCACTTAAAACACTATGCCTCAATAATTCAACGTAAAGTGGAGAACGAACGTGTTACTGAGGAACGGAGTGTCTTAACACTAGGCTCCCTGATTTTATCTGCCTACCCTGCTATAAGCAGGATAGGCAGAAGTGTGAAGCTATAAAACAAGCTGAACTATCGCAGTATAATAAAGATATGAGCATACTATGATGGTAACAAAAATTTCAATTACTATATTGAGTTCGTATAAGCCTTTAATCAAAGTCAGCGTTTCATAAATAGCTTAAACGAAAGTTAGCTCAAATATTTGCGTATAACATACAGCTAGTTCATTTTGAAGTTGGGCACAATTGCAGTAATTTAAATAATCTGGTATAGATACTAAGTGTTGTAGGTTCGATTTCCAAACTTTTTTCCCTCAGGGTAGGTAAAAAGAAAACTGGTGTTCCGCCAAACTTTTACATTGCACGTTGAACGGCGGAGCTCAACGCCGTGCGTGACCTCGTTACCAGAGCGACGAAATATTGAATTTCTTCCAAACAACCTGTCGCGTTTACAGTCGCACGGTTGCCCTGCGCCACGACTGACCTCTAAAAATTGTGATTCAATTTTAAATAAGTCATATCAAAGTTTACCAATGATTTTTGCTAACATTACTGATATGCCACCAATTTCATTAAAACTTGCCTCTTTCTTAGAAGAAATTAATTTAAACTTTAGATTATAGAATCTGAAGTTATTCATAGTGAATGAGCATAAGTCGGCAAAATCATTGGCTTTTCTTCAAGTAGCAACTAATAAGTGAAACAATTCTTACATTGAAGGTTCGCTGTACGTATAGTTAGGACGATTTATACATTCTTTATTGCATACAATTTTTTTTTTCATTTAGTGCTCCCGCAGAGCAGGTTGGGCAACGGGGGAAATGAAAATGTTACATATTTCTTTGCCTCGATCATATGGAATCGAACCCGCAACATCAACACTACAACCCCCTGCGCTACGACTGGCCTCAATTGCATACAATTCATTACAAAACAATGCACAAAAATCGGGCGCGACCCGAAAAATATATGAATTTATAGTGTAAAACGTATAAATATATTATAATCACGCTTTTTGAGTTTCACGCTGTTCTCTCCATCCCGCTTTCCCTCAATTTATAAGATATTGCGTGTTGAGTGGCGAAACACAACGCCGCACTTTGATTCTACATCAATTTAAAGTGTGATAATTGAAAGTCTTTCAATTATAATACTTAATTTCATTATTTTACAACAAGAACCTACAAATAAATAGTAAATAACACTTTAAAATGTAATTTTCTTGTTATTCTGAGTAGCTACAAAGCTACTAGACAATAATATAAGAATATAGAGAACGATTTACATATATGTAAATATTATGACGTGGAATATACCGTAGCACTTGCAGTAGTGTAGAAACCATTTAACGCGGGTATCTCGAAGTGGGTTCGGCAAGAAATATACATTTCTTTACAAAAGATGATGCTTTTTAAACAATGTTTTTTTTTATTGGATGAAAATTTTTATTTATCAAAACTTTTTATTAAATGCGGCGTTAAGTTCCGCCAATCAACACGCAATGTCTCGAAAAGTGACGTGAGTTCCTTCTGCTTGCCGTTGCTTTTCTTACTCCTTATAAGCGAGTGATAGCGTGAAGCTAAATAATATTACAAAATAATTAATTACATACATTCATCTCATAATTAATTCATACATATTTCTAGAAAGTTGTTGTAGTATAAAGTTAGGGCAAAGTGAAGCAAGTTTCACACCAGGCCACGTTCGAAGTTTCTGAATCCCTTATCAATTAAACAATAGATAAGTATAATAAAGTTTAACATTGGTATTTAGCTTTCGACTTCATTAAGTATAAAGAGACTGTAGTGGCCAAGTTCATAGTGCGCAGTACACAATAGCTGTGGATTCAATGTAATTAGATATATGAAAAGAGATTTTATGAAATTATTTTCTAAGTATTTTAATTCTACAGTCGAATAAGATTTAAACCTACAAACAATCGTAATTTACCAGAGTTCATGTAACCGTGCTGTGAGCCAATTTTAATATTAAATTATTAAAAAAAGAGGCAAAGCGTGACTTTGAGTTCCACCAATCAACACGCAATGCCTCCAAAATTCGGAAAGTGGGAAACGGAAGTGTCTTCATCAGAATCTTAAAAAAACATACTTAGTATACAGTTCTTGTCATATTTATGCTAAGAAACGTTTGAAATTTATCAAATAATTTCATCTTCAATTTAAAAAGACACATTTTTCACGTAAAGTTTAGCAGAAAAAATATATGATATGTAATCCATATAGCTTTTAACAAGATTGTATGCTCAACTACATATCCACTTTGAGTGGATTTTTTTTAGTGAAATTTAAAAGAATATCCTCAGGTTAACGTTAAGCAAACCTCAGCATTTAGTTTCTAAATCCAGTAATCAAAATATAATACATTGAAGACACAAGAACAAACAAGAACTAAGTTCGTAATACTAATTATGGAATTCTGCCTTAGAACCTTTAGTGATAGATAAGACACGTCCTAAACCTTTTGAGCTTTAATTATTTGAGAATATTATTTATTTTTTCAACATATTATTTATAATATTCGTTTTTTATTAACTTTACGCTGTATCCACATATAGCAGAGTAATCAATAAAACACTACGCCCGCTAGTTTAACGGAAGAGGAAGTTTAGTGGAATATTTCCTAAAAAAAGTTATTTTTGTGAGCACTTAGCCGTTGAAAATGTCATAGTTAAAACACATCTGAGACCGAAAAATATTAAAGAACTTCGAGTATAATATGGCCCTAAGCATTTCTAGAAGAAAAGGTAAACATTGATGTATCACTTGCTATAGTTGAATCGTCTTCCATTCTTCACCTTATTAAAACGTTTATTAACTACTATGATTGAGTATTTATTTTTAATTTTCTTTATTCTCCTTTATCTCTTAATTTTATCTAATATGATGGCCCTAAAGATCTCAACGATGGTTACAGATTCAAGTTCCACTCAAGAAAATAAAAAATATATTAGCATTTATTTTTTTCGACTAAATTTATATAGTACAGTAGAGTCAATGATATATACCATAATACATATAAACAATGATGTAAACCATAACATACACAAGTATAGTATATATCATATTATACGTGTTTGAAGAGTTCTTTTTAAATACATTTAACATAATATTTTTACCAATCTCTCAGATTTCACAAACTGGTTTGTGTCATCCAATAAATACAATTTTAATACGGCACTTTCAGAAGGTTGTGAATGAGCATATTTTATTTCAGCTTTACGCTATATTCCGTAAAGAAAGATGGGCAGTGGGAAGTAACGAGAAGACTCTCTGTTCCACATGTTCTACTGATTTTTCCAGACATGGGAGGAAAGGAACGCCGTACCCGAGTAAAAACTGAAAAATTTGCTTCCCGCTTGTATATTTTTCATGGGAGACATATTTCCCTAAAAAATATTATTTAAAAATTAACAAGTACTTCAATGCCGTCAAGTAAACAAATATTTCAAGGTTTGAGGGCTTAGTGGCGTAGGGGTTCAACACTAGGTTACAACACTCATATTCCCTCTGCCTACGCAGTCGTTAGAGGATACAGCTAAAAAATAGAAATAGCTAAAATAAAATAGAAATGCTCATCGTAGTATTGAACCCTCATACAGAAACATTTCTACAAAATATAAATGTACAACTGTACTGTTTAAATCAACGAGATAGAAGATTGAGATATAACTGGGAAATCTCTACAGTTCGCTAATAAATCCTGGCTTATCTAGAACTAGCATTAATTCATTTCTATAACATAAGTCCGAAGCGGCACTATTATTATTATGAATTTTAGTTAGATAGATGAAGTTTTTTTTTTCAGCTGCATGCTGTATTCTGTACACAACAGGGTAAGACTCTCCGAGGGAACTCACAGAGGGAACGTAGTATTAAGACACTCCGTTCCCCACTTTACGCCGTGCTTTAGAGGCATTGCGTGTTGAGTGGTGGAACTCAAAGCCGCGCTTAGCCTCGACACCAGAGCCAAGAAAAATGGAAATATAAATGTAAAATAGAAATATTTCACTTCCTCGGGTGGGAATCGAACCCACAACCATCGCGTTTGCGGGCGGCACCCTTGTGTTACTGCGCCACGACGGCCTCTTAAAAATAAAGTAATTGCTATTTATCAGGTAAGCCTGCATCACTGTAGACCGCATCATTATGTCCGACCGCGTTACGCTTGATATGGTCAAATGCAAGCCTATTTCATTAAAAAAACCGGTTAAGTGCGAGTCGGACTCGCCTAATGAGGCTGAACGATTGTAGGTCAACTCACTAAAATATACTCATTTTGAATGAAATGAACTGCCTACAAGTTTTTAATTATTTTTTCTATGAAATACGTATGAATTTACACTTTACTGATTTTGAGCTTAAAGTGCCAAATCTTATAACTCTCGGTTCACGGGAAGTACTCTGTAGCGGACAGACGGACAACAGAGTGACCTACGAGGGTTCCGTTTCTACCTTTTGAGTTAAGGAATCCTAAAAAAAGAAACAGTAGACAGAGGAGCTCAGACAGTGGAGGTGACGATTAATGCGCATTTCTTAAGCTTTAATCCGGATTGCTAGTCCCAGGCACTGCTCTGAGCTTCTTACTCTTCACCGCAAAGAGCACCCCTACGGTGACTACAGGAAAAGTGGTAGTTACTTCTCTTCTTAATTTTATTTTTTTAAGTTAAGACATTTCCGTTTCCCAGTTTCCGCCGAATTATGAGACATTGCGTATTGAATGACATAACACGATGCCACGCTTTTTCCTCGTTACGAGTGAGGAAATGAAAATATTTCATATTTCATTTCCTCAATTGGAAACCGAACCCACAACCTGTCGCATTTACACGTACAGTTGTGTCAATCAGCTACCAATCTACTTAAAACGTGACCCATTTTATCTTCATTCGCTTTTAAATATTCAAAAAATCTAAACAAAACAAAATATTTGGCCGTACACTCTATGATACGCGCACAAAGGGAGAAAATCAAACATTCTCAGCTTCGCGGAATTCAAATTTACGTCTCGCGAACTACGAGTGGGTACTGTTTGTTCGCAATTGTACATCCAGATCAAAGAGGGGGGGAGGGGGGTATATTAAAAGTTTTTGGTGTTTTGTGAAGCGATAAACAGTAATAAAATTCAGGTTTAGATTCGATTCTCCATCCGCATTTTATGCGTTCTTTTAGGAGGAAAGAGAAAGATTTGAAAATGAGGTAGGCATAGGGTTCCCTTTGCCTTCTCTTGCAGATAATGTTTTTTTTTATTAGTTCACCACATTCAATGTATAGATTTTTTCAGCTTTACGCTGTATCCCGCACAGAGCATGGTGCTAGTTTCAGACACTGCTCCCAACTTATTCTGCACCACAGAGGGCACCCCCACGGTGACTATGGAAAGTAAGTAGTTACTTCTCTCTTAAACATTTTTTAAGTTAAGACTCTCGGATTAGAACACTTCCGGTCCCAGGCCATCAATTCTGTATATTTAAAGGCATTCATTATTGAGATATTTTTTCCTTATTTTTGACTATTTTTTATTATTTTTATGAAAAAATGTCCTTATAGTCTATACAAACAAAATTGACTTGTTACATTCATAAGAGACTAATTCACTGTACCGATATTAATATTTTTTTCAGAGCATCATCAATCAAGTACGGCGCCAAGCTCACAAGTTAGCAGTTACAGAGTAAAAATAAATTTTTCTCTCAATATATTATACTAATTGTCGCCCGTTACTTTGTTTGCGTGAAAAATGCGATATTTATTGATTCATTTATTTCAGCTTCACGCTGTATTCCACACTTCGTTCACCATGAAGTGACTTCCGTTCTCCACTTGCCGCACAATTTTAATGTCTGTCACTTTGAAAGGAAGAGGTTTATGTAATTACATTGATAACAAATGTATTGTTTACTATCAACCCGCTTGCGGCTTCGCCCACTTGCACTACACAATTTATTAACCAACATTCGAAAAAAGGAGGAGGTCCTCAATTCGTCAGAATCTTTTATTTATGAATGTTTACCGGTTATTTGAAGAGGCCTGAACCGATTTGGATAATTCTTTTTTGTTTGAAAGTGTATACGAGTACCTCATCGGTGGTCTCGTGGTGACCGTGTCAAGATCTGATGATGGGATCCTTAAGAAATCGGGGGACCTTTTTAAATTTTATAGGCACACTTACAAGTATTTGGATATATTTTGTAAAGACTCGTGTGTTTACTTTCGGAAAGCACAATTTGATGACTGGCTACTTTTACTATAATAGTTACAAGGAAAAACATTGTTAAAACTTTTCGCCAAAAATGAGATTCATCAAACATAGCATTTCTTTTCAACTAACTTCAAAAAAGAGGATGTTCTCGTTCTCAACCGACTTTAAAAAGGGAAAAAGTTCTCAGTTCACCCAAATGTTTAACCAAAAGTTAAAGTAGGTTTGTCATAAAAACCAAAACTACGGAACACGGCAGTCGTCGTATGAATAATTTAAACTTCACCGCCGCTTTGAAAACGTAATGTGACGATTGTAGACAACAGAGACACTATTGCTGAAACGAGCTGGTGGTTGATATCATTATGTTAATTAATGCAGGGCTTTACCATAGTTACAAAAGTCGTGAGGCCGTTTAATGACGGGTCACGCGTCTAAACACGATAGTTATGAATTCGATTCCTCGAAAAAAGAGTTATTTTAATTTTCGTTTTAGTTACAAGACAAAGCACGGCTTTAAATTTTGCCTTCATAAACTCAACACGAAATGGAGTGTTTTAACACTACGTTTCCAGGTAATCTCTGCCTACTCTGCTATGTGCAAAATACAGCCAGAAACAAAAAAAACACTTTCTGACCGTCTCTCTTCGTATACCCTGTAGTATGCGGGATAAAGCGTGAACCTGATTGCCGAATGATGGTGGCATTCCACCGGCAAACACGCAATATCTCTTATAAGAACAAAAAATTTTTAAAAATCAGAGTGTAGAGCTAGCACTAGATTCAATTTCTACCTACCACTGTTAAACTCTGGAATAGCGAGCAACGCAATGCAACGCAACGCAACGCAAAACGTGTAAACTAAATTGTTCCATACATTTTGATCTGCCCGTAGAAATGGCAATGCTAACAATTCCATTCAAAACTGTCGTTCAACGCCACTTGTGCTTTCAGAGGGCGACGATGCGGGAAATAGATTTCTGTACGGCGGATATTTTGTATCCGACCCGGCGTTATGTTACGATACGATCGCGGCTTATCCGATTCAATATTTTGTGTCTAATATTATAAGAATATGTAATCTTATTTATCTTTTGGAACCTTTAGTCACAATAGACTTAACAATTTTATCTTTATATTTGTAGAAAAAAAAATTAAGTTACGGATGACGCTTATACGTTTTAGCTATTTTAGGAATACTGTAACATACTGTGTACGTTGAATATGGGGCCAATCTCCACTTGGACTTTCATTAGTCTAGTCTTATAAACTAGACTCTAGACTAGTCATTAGATAACTGTCTCGAGAATTGTAAATAATTATTACACATATTTTACACATCAGTCAGTAAATTAATAAACAAATGTCTATAACCACTTTTACTACAAATTCGCAGATATCATCATTCTCGTCAACCCTGCTGCAGCTTGCAGTATTCAATAAATCCAATTCCAGATTTACTTCCAACTTTTCAAGCATATTGTGCATAAAAAAAAATAATAAGTCACTCTAACCACACAACAAAACAGATGGGACAATGAAAAAGAATCGTATCGTTGTCGTGTCGTACACATTAAAAGAACGCACCGTGGCGCAGTAAAGGCACATGGAATGAAACTACAGATTATGAATGGACACTGCGGAACACATAAATAATCTCACGTCGCTTGGAACCTCCGTATACGTAATAGAAATATTAGACATTCTGATATGTTTAATGAAATAACCTGTACAGTGCTAAGTTTACAATGGTGAGTGTCAACGCGATGGTTGTGGGTTTGATATCTATTCGGGGGAACGATTATATTTAAATTATTTTTATTTATTTAAGGCCATCGCTGAGTTATTTATTTCGTTTTAATGCCATCGTGGCACAGGGGCACAAGCATATGACAGAAAACGCGACGTTTGTGGGTTAAATTTCCGCTCGACAAATCAAATATTTAATATTTTAATTTCCTCGCTCTGGTTATAAGATAAATCGCGGCGTTGAGTTTCGCTATGCGATACCCCCCAAAATTCGGTGGAAAGTGGAGAAAGGAGTATCTTAATGGGAGTGGCAACTAGTTTTCCAGGTCCCCCCTGCATGCCCTGCTACGTGCGGGATAGAACGTGAAGCTGAAAATAATACTGAACGCTTTAGCAAACAAAGGAAAATGCATTTAAATTTATTACAAACAGTAAATCATCACCTAATATTGATGGCACTCGTCCATGTCCACTCAGCTTTATTGTACACCTAAATATTTTACAAAAATAATATATCATATTAAATAATAAAAAATGTTTTAATTTTGAAAAACATATTTTAGGATTTTACAATGTTTTAAAATTATTTTAAGATTTATTTTTTAAGATGTTTCAGGCATTTTCAATATATAGCAATCTAAAAAAAAACAGCTATACGCTGTATCCCACGCACAGCATGATAGGCAGAGGGAATCTAGTGTTAAGACACTCTGTTTTTTTTTTTTTTTTTTATGAGAGAGGACAAGGCAAACGAGCGTTCGGGTCACCTGATGGTAAGTGATCACCGCCGCCCACGACCCCATGCAACACCAGAGGAGCTACAGGTGCGTTGCCAGCCTTTTAAGGTGGAGGATGTTAGGCGCCGGGGCCCGGCATTACCTAATGCGAAACGCAGTGGCAAGAGCCACTACTTCACGCCGGTTTTAAATGCCGAGGGTGGTATTAAATCCGGTCGAGTCTGCCCATGCGTGCTGCCATTACTGGCGACGTGACTCTACCACACGTACTTTAGTCGCCTCTTACGACACCGACAGTACCAGGGTGATCCTATTCTAAGCCGGGACCACACGGCTGACTTCACCAGAGCGAAGAAATGAAAACATAAATAAATATTTTCTTTTCCTCGAGTGGGAATCGAACCCGCAACCAGTCGATTGTGCAGCACAATTTGTACCACTGCGCCAAGACCGGCCTGTTTCCTGTTTTCTGTCCATTTCTAGAGGCATTGTGTTGGCTACGTTGAGTTCCTAATGTAGCGTTTGGATTCGACACCAGAATAAAAAATTGAATATATTAATTTTAATAAATATTTGATTTGGCACTACTGGCAAAAGCAATCTGGGTGGCGGAAATCAACACTGCGTTTTATTTTATCAGGATTTGATTAGAATAGTCTATGCCGTAAGCTATCTTGGCATATCTTTTATGATGAGCATAAAACATATAAATAAACAGAAAATCTCACACAAATTACAGATCTACCTTATACTTGTGATTTTAAAGCTGAATAATTCGCTTGTTTGAACACGCTAAGCTCAGGAACTATTAGCTCGAGTGAAATAATTATTTTTGTGTTGTCTATAAAAGGAATGTGACGACAACTTTCTATTATACATCAAATAAAATATATAATATACTAATATTTTTTTGTGTTGAACGATCCCACACTGACCTTCCAATTTATCAGCGTATACTCAGTTAAAGTTTGTTACAGCGCCATGGGAATATCCCTATAGATGACCAACTATGTTTTGTTTAACAAAGCAACTCACTCGAGTTAAATTGTTCCGTAGATTAGGACAACAAGATAGATAGAATACATATGTATTATATATATATATCTTCCATGTACACACAGCAATGAGTTACAACTGGTCCAACACCACGCAAGCAACATGGATATAATAAGATTTTCACCAACTGGAGCTGAAATCTCTTTTTCCCGCAAAGAAGGGCAGAAGGGGAGCAGATATGTCTTAACGAGGAACGCAATGTTTTAATACCAGATACCTTCTCTCTTCCTATCCTGCTATATCCAGGATACAGTGTGAAGCCATTAAAACATTTAAATATAGAACCTGCGATTAAAAGCATTTTAGATAAACAAATGAATACTGGTCAAAATGAATTTACAAACACATTATAAACAGATAGATATATAGATAGATAGATATCTTTGAGAAAACTATTCATAAACAATATTAGTATTTCCAGACTAAGTGGTTAAGCTTGGAAGATTAGATAGATTCATCAGATTTCATGAAGACAATATGGCTTTGCGGGATCTATCCTATCCTACTAATATTATAAATGTGAACGTTTGTGGGGATGGATATTTGATCCAGTGTCACGTGAAAACTATTAAATTAATTTAGATGGAACTTTACAGTAATATAGCTTATATATTATAATAACAAATAGACTACAATTTTTATAATTATTTATTTGTATTTAATATAATTTTATTTTAATTATAAGTTTAAACGGGCGAAGCCGCATCAAGTCGCTAGTTTAATATTGTAAATGTGAAAGTAAGGATGGATGTTTGTTCCATTTTCACTCTAAAACTACAGAAAGGTTTTAGATGAAACTTCACATTGAAATAGCTTGTACAATGGAATAACACAGGCTATAATTTATGTAAACATTTTATATAATTTGACTATAATATAACAATAAGTAGAAACGGACGAAGCTGAGTTTAGGTCTTTTTATGGATTTAGATAATAACTTACAGTAATATATCTTATACATCAGACTAACATTAAAGCTATAATTTTTGTAAACAGGTGTATAATTTGGTTTTAATTAAGCGAGCAAAGCTGCGTTTGGATCGTCCATTATATAATAATATCATCATAAATATTTAAACCTGATGAGTGTAGCCTCACATCAGTTTACATTCATAGATACATTAGATACGGGGTAGCGAACACGAACGTTAAGCTGAAAACGGAGTGATTTTTCACTAAATGCTATTTCTGAACTCAAATGCTCTTGCTCTGATATTAGAAACCATCCGAGAGTCCTTAGATGCTTCATAATTCTTAATATATATTATATTTTCCGTATCATTGCTGAAATATGGTATAAATACTTTTGTTTATGTTCACATTTCCACCGTCTAAGCTGATGCCGTGTTGGAAACCTAATGTATCTGTTTCGAATGTCGAAGCGTTGGATTTATTTGCTTCCTGTTCCGTAACACATCCTCCTTTTCTATGTTGTCTATAAATATCGAGGCATTGTGGTCATTGTGGCGGGAAAATGTCAGGGATTCGATTCCTAGTTGGGAAAATAAATCATTTTCATGTCACCGCTCAGGTAAGACAAAGCGCAGTATTGAAATCCCCCACTCAACACACCCCTCTAATCGAAATATATTTTAAAAGCTGTCATAGAATACTATAGGCACGATACAAGCGTATAGAAATAATTCATATAATTTGCCACCCCACATAAGCATATAAACGTAGGTTATAGGTTCGAATCCACAAATATTGTATGATACATTTAACCATTACAATATGTAAAACACTAATAACCGTTACTGTACAGTATTACATTTTGAGTTCGTTGTAACGGGAATTTATGAAACCGCTGTGACAGGGACAGACATGTTTATAGATAATGAATGTCGGCTTACACTGTAAATAGGGGATTATTTTCTACTAGTTTCTACCCGCGGCTTTGTACCACTGCGTCACGCCATTTTAAATAAGTGCAACATACAAAACATAAAAAACCATTCAATTTCTTAACATTAAATTCCCTAAGCCTATCCTTATATAAACGGGATACAGCGTGAAGCTATAATATAAAAAACCATTCAATTATACCTATATTTTCAATATAACTCGAGCACTAACTGGGTTAACCTAATAAAACTATGATAACTACATTTTTTAATGTAAAATCGATCGTAAAATGCACTTGTATCTCAATAATGTTGCGGTATATTTCTTATAACATCCCTGGATCATAAAATGTTCTAGTTCAATATTGTTTTTGCTATGTTACTGTGTGTAAAGATTTTGTTGGCGCTTTACCAGACTCGGTAAATCTGTTATATATTTTTTTTCTAGTTTCACGCTCTATCCCGCATATGGTAATATGGTAAGCTGAGTGAACTTAAGAGTTAAAACACTTCGTGCCCCACTTTACACTCTATTTTTGAGACTATATTTATATGAGGCTTTATGCGGGATACGACGTGTAGATACTGAGCTCGCATTTATGCATAGTATAATATAATTCCTAAAAGAGTCCAAAATATTTTGATTGGTTTTTTGTTTACTTTGACATTTTCACATGCATATTTAAATAGTAATCGAACCTACGAATATCATCAACATACTGAAATAAAATAAAATATTCATTTATTGACAGTTTTTATCAAATTTATTTTTTACTGAACATGTAAAATACTTTGGTGTTTGTTTTATATGTTAAGCCTTGATAACGGAACTATACGGAATTTATTAAATACTAGCGCCGCGTACGGCTTCGCCCACTTGAACTATACGAATATTAATTTAAGTGTATTTAAGAAAAAATATCAATTTGCTTAACGTGGTTATCATGCTCAAAATATATCGTAATTTAAGTCTTATAGTAATTTATTGGTATTTAATTTTTTTTGTTATCTCTTTGTTATTTATGAACTGATTTTAATAAAACAAACACCAAATGATACGAAAAGCTTGCAGTGAAGACTGCATTTAAACCGGTTAAACTGTTTCTGAGATTAGCGTAAATAAGCGCACGGACAGACAGACCAAAAAAAATAAAAATTATCGTATTGGGTACTATTAAAGTAATAAACGCCCCGACTTACAGTTTTTCTGATATATCTTTCATGTAAGTATTCGGAACTCAACACAACAAAAAATATATTTCTTAAAAAAAGACAAAAGTAAATCCCATTGCAATGAAATCTAAAAAAACCCAAGACCAATACTGTAAGTGTTTGTCCTATTTAGCCTTTATTTTTTTTTTTAAATATGGCGTCTAGTCGCTATTGAGGTAAGAACATACACATAGGAACAAACATACATAGGCTGTTAAACACATTATCCATCTTTGCGTCGCTTCAGTTAATAATAAGCTAGTTTTGTCAGCGTCTGTATTTTGATACACAAAATTCGGTCTCAAATAGAAGACAAAGAGTTTGACGCCCCCGTACTCATGTTGTATAATTATTACTAAACTTGAAACATTAATTTCTGTAATGTTTGTTTTTAGTATTATTTTATTCTCCTTGTAATTCAGTTATTGTTAAGCTTCACGCTCTATCCCGCATATCACGCTGGCAACCTGGCATGGAACCTAGTGTTAAGACACTCAATTCCCAACATTGATATTTTTTTTAGTTATTGCATGTTGAGTGGCAGAACTCAACGCCGCGCCTTGTCTCGTTACCAGGGTGGAAATCAAACCGAAAATCGTCACACTTACAATTTAATGCTTGGCCACTACGCCACGACAATTAATTATCTAGAAAATATCTATCAATTAAACAAATCCGAAATATATCGATGTTAAAATTTAGAAAGTCCATCGCTTTCTCCGATTAAGAAACTTCTATCCGCAAAACGAAGTTAATACGAAACTATAAGGCCATTGCAATTGATACGGAACAGCCCTTTGTAAGTAAATAATTAGTATTTCAACTCTAAAACTCATCAAAGGTTTACCAGAGGCCCTCAATTAATTCAACCATTACATTCTATTCAAGCTGTTCATTACTGTTTAATGAGAATTCTGTAATAGCACTTGATTTTCCGTAAAATTTCAACGTAGCAGAATTTGTATTGACCATACTTGGGTTGCCCGAAAAGAGCCACTCCAAATGAAATCTGGTCAATCAAATTGCAGAATGACGTATATGGAAAATTTTGAGATACCACCAGGTTAATTTTTTTCATTTATTAGATTTTTAAAGTATTATTTCACATTTAGGGAAGTAAAATTTAGATAGAATTTTAGAAATAGAGAATAGTATTCAAAACACGTAGCTATAAATATTTCAAATATCAACATAATATTAACTGCATAAAGTTATTGTTATCGTAATCACTATATCTTATGCAGTTGTATATATATAAATATATATTAATGTTATTATATTTTTAAATAATTTAATTAAAAATAAATATGTAGCCCAATTTTGTTTTCAGGAAAATATTGAAACCATAGTGAGGCAACAGCTGTTCCTATATCACACGACTGAATACTTTGTATGAAACGTAGCAAATGCGCATCCTTCACGTAAACGTTGCAGGTATTGGCTGGAAAACTTTAAAAGTTTTATCATCATATATTTTGGAAAATCTCATGAAGACTAGATGAATTCAGGTTTAACATCCAAAGGATGCCAAGATCGACAACT
Organism: Heliconius aoede; assembly: GCA_037355905.1. NCBI lineage: Eukaryota > Metazoa > Arthropoda > Insecta > Lepidoptera > Nymphalidae > Heliconius > Heliconius aoede. The sequence continues at coordinate 71,705 of JBAIZZ010000193.1, forward strand.
TTTTACATATATTTTGAAGTACTTTAAAAAAAATGAATTAAAATCATCGTCCAAGTGAACCAATGCCAGCGAATGTTGACACATTTATTTCCACACGGACCGCCCAATTCAGACGGAACTCAACACCGTGGTTTTTCTAGTTACTCTCTAGCAACGCCACGTTGAGCTCCACCAGTGAAAAAGCTAAAATTTGCCAGTATATGGGGATCAGAGAGTCTTTACACAAGGTCCACTTTACCCTACACACTAGGTGAGTTAAAAAAAAAAACAAATTAACAACTAAAAGCAGAATAATTAATCCTCCAAAGCCGTTTCCACCAAATTTGCCCGTACAGAAATACAGCATATAAGCATATAAGTAATAGCATTTACTAATATCTGCATAATGATCGAAATATACTCGAAAGCTCTAACGTCTATCAGAAGTGCAAGTTCATTTGCCGGTATACAATACCGTCGTACGTATTAATCAAACATGTTAATGCTAAACTGTATGTAAATATGAAGCTTCTCCTCATCCCCAGAATAATTTCCATCTCTATGTATATTATTTATTTAGTGAACTTCATTGCTGCTTGTTATATTTAGACTGAATTGAAGAAAGACTTAACGCTAGGTTCCTTCATCACGCTCTTTTCCCAAAAAAAAATGCTTTATATCAGATAACGCTAGATTTAAAATGGTATTATGTTTGTTAATTTTAAGATAAACGTGGTAGGCAAAGGTAACCTGGGAACCTAGTGTAATGTAAAGAAACTTCAGTTCCCCACTTTTCGTCGCATTGTTGAGGTATTGTGTATTGAATGGTGTCTTAACATTATTCACTAGTCACACTATCTGAGAATACGTGAAAATAACATAGTCAACTATTTATACATTTAAATCAAACTATACGAACGTACTCTTATTTGCTAATGTAAGTCGTAACTCTACGTAAGTCTGAGAGCTTGAGCTACTGTGACTCTCTATAGTTAATATTTGTCATTATAATTAAAGGTGCGTCAGCTATCCATTCTGGTGTATTTGAGATATACTCATCAGAACAATGGTCGCGGGTTGAAATCTTGAAGTCTCATTTGGGGAATATATAAATAAATTTAGTTTTATATTTATTTTATTTAAATTAGATGTTTATTTTTTCTATATAAAGTATAATTTTATGTTTTATAAAAAAGATAAGTTGTAATAAAGGTATAAAAGTTTCAATAAGAACGATCATAGTGAAAGTGCTCGGCGCGTATTCAACTCCCAGTACGGTAAATTTTTTAATCGTTTTATCAAAATATTTTTTTGATAAAACTTTTAAAATGTTAATATATTTAATAAAATAGCTATTTCCCTTGTTCAATTATCACTCTTGACACTAATCTTAGGGTACAAAACCAGAAAATATTTTTATAGATTCTAAGAGTCGCAGAATCGAATCTACGTTAAAATTTTTGTACATTTCCTAAAACAAAATATACACTTTGCCTTAAACTCTTTACCATTTCATATACTTAATTTTTTTTTAATTACCTTTCTTAAAACAGATGTGTGCCTGAAAAAAAGAAGATGCAACTATTAAAAATGTATCAAAAATTAAGTAAAATTTTATGTAGAAAATGGAGAACAGTGTCTTAACACTATGTTGCCTCTGCCTGTCCTGCTGTGTGCAGGATATGTAACGTGAAGCTGATAACTATTTATTTAAGTGAATCAGTAGTCTCTACGATAGATACGAAGATAGTGATTTGACAGTGTTCATACAATAACCCTCTTTTTGGACTTCACCGCAGTAGGGTAAAAAGAGTTAAAAAAGCACATTTTCATATGGGACTTCAATATAACCAACGAATACATTTAGTATTCAACCACAATGATCTCACACGAGGTATTGTACAATTATAATGATATGCATTAACTATTACGCTCATATGATACATAATCTAATGATAGTATCACTATTAGATTAGCTTAACTTACGCTACCTGAGAGCATATCTATATAAAATCGTGCTCAAAAAAAATCATAGTGATATACGTATAAACTTTAAGGGTTCCGTACCTCGAAAGAAAATGCGGGATACTTATGGGACCGCTTAATTGTCCGTCTGTCTCGATTATGAAGATCGCGGGAGAAATTAATATCAAATATCCAGGCCTACGGTTACCCTAAAACACAGAATAAATGACACTTCTGAATCAATGCGTTTAACCATCGTTTTTGCTGCATGTTGTAAGAAATTTGTGAATCAAATCCCAAGACCTTGGACTATGGATCTTGCTGGGTAAGAAATTGTCCGATAGCCTCATATAATACTTATGGCCTTAAGATATTGCGGATGTCGTAATTGTAGTATATTTTTTTTATATTCAGAGCATCGCACCACACTGGAGCCCCATAGAGAGCCATTGAGCAAATAACTTCTTATATGAGGTCCACAATATGTGGCATAATATCAAAAGGATACCTGCCTTATCGCTCTTCACTCTTCTGGGAACCTAGTCTAAAGACAATCCATTCGCCATTCATATACTTTCGTTCCCAACATGCCATTAAATTCTTCAAGCATCACGTGTGGAGGAGATAATTAATTTCCTCTAGTGGGAATCGAAGCAACAACCGTCGCGCTTACAATGGTACGATTGTGCCCCTGCGATAAAACGGCCTCTTATTACTAGATACTATTATACTTACAAATTATAACTTTAATCAAAATTCTTTTATCCTGTATTTTTTTTATACAAGGTTTACCTAAAAAATTTCCACCTATAAAATATCTAAAGAAAGATTCACACGAAGCTGTTTTATACTTTTTTACAAAGATAAATTGGCTTCCTAATAAAAGTGGAAAGTTTAATCTAACAATGTTCTAGACAAAAAATACCTGTAATATTAGATAACTTTACTATTTTATAGTTGCTTTTTTTACCTTCACGTTGTATCCCGTACGTGACAGTGTGGACATAGGGAACCTGAGAATCAAGTCTTAAAACTACATTAAGGTTTTACATTAAGGGTTAAGATTACACCGGAAAAACCAGCAGCTATGAATATATAAAAATTCACTATACCACGGTGATATTCTGTAACATACGTACAAACATACACATATACGTATATGTATAAAGTCGCCTCAAAAGCTTATTTCACGCTTGACTTTCCTAAGTATTTGTGAGTGAACTTTAATAATTTAACTTTGTAAATCACTACAGTACATATACATTGCTGCTCTAATACGCTATGTACTATTCGTGATAATAAATTTCATTTCTTAAATACCGAACAGGCTATATAAACGGTTACGTGGCGCAGGGGCACAAGGGTACGACAAAACGGAACAGGTTGTGGGGTCGATTCCTACTCGGAGAAATAAAATATTTTCATTTCCTCGCCCTAGTAACGAGGTAAAGCATGGCGATGACTTCCGCCACTCAACAAGCAATGGCTCCAGAATTTCACAGGAAGTGGGGAACGGAAATGTCTTAATGGGAACGATGTGTCTTTACCCTAGGTTCCTTCTGCCTAAGCTGCTATCTGCCAGACATACCGTAAAGCTAAAGAAACTACCTTTTTTATTTATAAATTTATGTAATGCATAGACAAACAGGGATTGACATTTTTTTTCTCTCTGATATAAGGACAACCTGCATACCCTGGTACACATAAGGTACAGCGTAAAGCTGAAAATAATAAAAAAAACATACTCTACCCTTTATATAGCAGAGTAGGTAGATGTTACCAGTACAAGTAACGAAAATAACTCTATTTCCCGAATAGGCATCAAACCCATAACCCGCTGTAGCGTTTACAGTCTAACTCTGTATGATTGCGCTGCGACAACCCCAATAATATTAATAGATTATTTATGAAATAAAATAATCTACATTTTACAAGATTAAGGCAGAAATTCGAAATATTAAGTATGTACTTAAAATACAAGTATAAAAATAAATAACAGTTTAAAAAAACGATACTCCATTTGCCCTTATTTTCCTCAATCTTTCTGAAATTTACATCACGACGTAAATATTTAAATCTCACAAGACTTCTTTACTAAATGGTGTTCACATATTGGATACTAGAGTTGTATACTTTTTTAGCTTCACCCTGTATGGCTTCACATATAAGGGTAAGCAGGGGGAACCAGAGATGCTAGTGTTCAGACACTCCGTTCCCTATTTTCCACCCAATTTTAGAGGTATTGAGTGTTAAAAGACAAAACTTAATGCCGCGAATTATCTTGTAATAGCGAGGAAATCAAAATAATTCACGTCTTGGAGCAGAAATCGAAGCCGCAATCGTCATGTTTACAGTCAAATACTGTACCGTTTCAATAAATAACATTTATTACGTAATAATATTTTGGATAATAATTGTTTTTTACGAGATACAACTTGAATATAAAAAATATGTATATTTTAAATCATTAATAACACATTCAAATTTATAGAAAACTGCTTATGTTTATATATTTTTTAACGTTTTTCAAAACATACGTGAATAAAAGATACGTATTACGTAAAAATAAAATACGTAAATGTTATTCAGATATTAACCCCCGGATACTATAAAATAATACAAAACAAAGAGCTTAAAAAGTATTGAAACACACATTATAACTCGACAGTATCAAATATTTGTTATAAAATATAAATCAAGCACAGCGTCATGTGAAATATGTAATCATTTTAAAATAAATAAGTCTGTACTGGCTGATCTAAGGCATGTGAAGACTAAAGGTTCAAATCCAACTTTAAACTTTGGAGTGTCAGCGTTAGGCTGCCTGACTAACTGTAAACGCAACGGTTAAGGACCCTAGCTGGCGGTTCCCTACGCGGGCCATGGAATAGGAAGGCCTCAGTCTTTGTCATTGAGACCCTCAGACCCAGCACTTCCAGATGACTTCCAGACTTCCACACAACCCAGATGCGTTCGACGACAAGGTACCGGTTTCGGCTAAGCGGGCGGCCTCTTTATTTATGGCCCTAATTAGATCCACAGGCTGTGACGAGTGTCATCGGCCATAACAAATGATGCTTCCGGGGAAAAGACGGCCACGCAGAAGCCAGTCATAGCCGAGATTCCACAGTAACTGGCCTAACACCGACCCCTGTGGAACCCGGCGATTTACGGTTCGTCGCCCGATCCTATCCATAAGACTACTCTGTCCACGCTCTGGCATCCTTACTCAACACACAATGCCTCGACAAATGGGCGGAAAGGGGGAACAGAGTGTCTTAACACTAGAATTCGTGCAGCGTGAAGCTAAAAAACTCCACATTTTATACAGTCAAAATCTTCTTAACTAAACAAAATCAATTTTTCACAATTTATTTACAAAAAAATCTGTGAAAAGAAACTTCGTAAAGCTTTACACTGTAAAAGGTTTTCTAAAGTTTTTTGTAAGGAAACAACGACAAAAAAGTAACCTCCTCGGAAGCTCGGACAGCAGCTCGCCCATTAACTCATATCAAAAATAAATCACACTGCAACAAGGCAAGACCAAGACGAAGAAAGTGAGCCAAATAAAAACATTCTCTAGTAGAATAGTAGTTTGAAGAAACCTTTTGCCATAATTAAACTTGTTTCACTGATCGAGTAATATGTAGAGACTTTCTGTAAGCTTCACACTGTACCCCGCATATTGTACGAGAGGTAGAGGGAACCTAGTGTGGGGGCATTTATGGACCTGGACTGTTATGGAATGGATGTTGTTCATTGGAAGTTCCATATCTTCAAGTTTTTCCCCGCTCTGGTAAACGAAATTCGGCGTTGAGTTACACCAATCAACACGTAAGATATCGAAAATGCATGTACGGAAAAAACTTGAAGTAGCTCTATGTAACTATTCTGTGTTATGAGATGTCCAGTACGATCAACAAAAAAATAGCTTTTGTTTAATATTGTGCCATATAGATTTTCTAAATAAACATCAATATAATAATTACGGCAGTAATATGTCTTAATTAATAATTCAATGTTACCTCTGTCAAGAGTGATTATTACATTTAAGTATTCATGTCAATCAAAATCAAAGTCATTAAAAATGAAAATTGAGTCCGTCGTGGCACAGCGTCCGAGTGTAAATGCGATGGTTGTGGGTTTGAATCCCATTTTCTCATAATAAGTTGTTCTGGTAACGCAACCCGTTGGGTTCCGCCACTCAATACACAAATTGGGCGGAGAGTATCTTAACACTATTTTTTTGCTTTTTTTTAGCTACAATACAATGTGAAGCTATAAAAGCAAAAAATAATTATTTTATTTAACTATTAAAAAAATATTTATTTTATTAACTTTATTTTATATTTCACCAGGAAATTTTAGATATGTTTTATCTACCGCACATCAGTACAGATTAATAGGATCTTCTCAAGGAGCTACTTATCAGTTAAGTACTAGGTCTAGCCTGGGGTCTGAGAAAGGCACTTGAAATAGATTAAAATGAAGGCCTTCAGGTCAAGAAACGAAGAGTTCAAGAAGTGAAGGTAATATGCAGAATAATGAACCCTGAAGGAAATTGTGTTACAATTTATTTAGTAGGAGTACACAGTGGTGTGTGGGTCGGTGGTATCAAATTTTATATGAATTAATTAATTTTATACAAGTTTGTAATATCCTTATTTATTATTCTATTATAGGATGTGTTACTATTATCTGACACTTATAAGATATAAACAATCAAAAAGATTTGAGATTTTACAAGATTTACACCCAGACATTTGCACTTAGAGTTCACTGCGTCACTCAACACTCAATGTCCCGAAAATGGGGCGGACAATCGAGAACGGAGTGTCTCAACACTAGGTTGCCTCTGCAGGTATACGTGAAGCTACTTTTTTATTCAAAGCCAAAAAACAAACCACTAAACCAAGGTGACGAATAAAATAGAAAGGATCTCGTAATATTTATTATATTGCACTACAAATCTATTTTAACGATCGTTTTTGTTAACCGTACTTGAGAGTAATTGGAACCAGCATTTCAATCTGAGGTGAGAGCCATCGCTGAATGCAGTTAGAAGACGCAATGTTTTTTTTATATAAACACAAATATTAATAAACACAAGTATATATACAAATAAACATATATAATAATATTTGCATGAAATGCTTTGAAAGGTGTTAACACCTTTTGAAAGTGTACTTTTCAAGCCTTGTCCCTATTTCAGTTGATATTATTACTACTATTTTGAAACGAGCTGACAGCAATAACTGAGAGTTTTTCCATCTATTTCTATATTTGTATTTCTATCTTCATATTATATTAAAGTATCGCAATATATATTAATAAGTGTTTTTAAGCGTGCGACTGTAGGTACAAGTGATAGTTGTGGGTTCGATTTCCAGTATATTACATGTATGTTATATTCCAACACTCACATACCTATACCTAGTGAAATAAAAAACCTATAGAAATAAATAAATAAGAGCTAATAGCAAAAACAAAGTGTAACATTTTGTAACGGCTTACTCTCCCTTATCTCATATATATATTTAAAATGTAGCTGATCGTTTGTCTGTACATGGAAGATATATGAGAAAATCTTTTACTGGGGGCGTTTATTTTCGACTTAATTTCTGCAAAATAAGTGAATTACGGAACTGACTGAAATTTAAGTTATAATTAAAAGATAATCAGCTGCAAACTGCACTCCTCACCCCACGGGATAGGCAGAGGGAACCTAGTGTTAAGACAAAGTAAAAAGAAAGACGGAGATCGAACCCACAACCGTCGCGTTGTAGTCACATCTTTGTGCCGACGACGGCCTCAATTTTCCCAATGTACAGATATTGTGTTTAAAATGATAATGTCATTGTCATTAGAACTCGAAAGCAATTCAAATTAAGTAGCTTATTGAGTTGTTGAAGCGGGCAAAGCCGCGAGGGCTCGCTAGTACATAATAATATATCTCAACATCGCGTCCCACACTAGTGTTGAAGTACTTCAAGTGGTTTGCGTTATTTATTTCGCTACGTACGTTTTTACACAGAATACCTATATAAATCGTATGGAATATTTTATAACTTAATGTTATATTTTATTATTATTAGAGGCAGCGTGTCTGCATGTAAGCGTGGCGGTTGTGGGTTCGATTTCCACTCGTGAAATTAATCACTTTCACTTCCTTGATTTGTTAACATGACAAAGTGCGAACTTGACTCTCTGCCACTCAATACGCAATGTCGATATGGACCGATGAGTTAGCACTAGAATCCCTCTGCCTAAGTCATAATATTCAGTTATATTAGCTTATTTTTCACTTTGCATGTCCTCCTTTCTATTGTTATACTGACAAATTAATAACCTTCGCATATACAAGTATGTCATATCAAGACGGGGCGCATTTTGCATAATTTCCTGCTAAATGCGGGCGTTGCATATTTATTTATATGTTGTAACATATTTATATGTTGAAATTTAGTTAGTTAACGATTAGACTACTTACTTGTGACACAAACGTATACACTTACTTATTAAATATTATTTAAGGTATTGTAAATAATTGAGGCCAGTCGTGACGTAAGGGCACAAGCCTGAGTATATGCGACAGATTGTGGATTCGATTCCTACTTGAGGAAATAAAATATTTATTATTTTAATTTGTGTGTCAAGTGGCGTAAGAGCAAATGTAAACTATTCATTCTTCCGATTGGGAATCTCACCGGCAACCATCGCAACAGTCAAATACTGACTGTGCTACAAAGGCCTCAAATAAGGAAAAAAATAAATGTATGTACATAGGAGACTCTTCGAAAGGCAACGCGTATACCAAGTACCAAGTAAATTGAACGAGTTCGCCGGCTTTGTACATCGTATTGTCCTAACAATTCTCCGTTTCTATATTCGTCGTCTTTTTGTTAATTATCTACACACACACTAACGTAGTACCTTAACACCAGGTTCCTTCTGCCTACCCTGCTTTAAACGGGATATAGCGTAAAGCTTTTTTAGCTTAATATGTGCCATGTAAAATATTTGAGGGTGTCGTGGCATGGGGTCACAACCGTGTAACTGTATATGTGACGGTTGGGGGTTTGATTCCCATTCAGGGAAATGAAATATTTAATGATTTCATTTCTTCGCTCTAGTAACACTCTAGTAAGTTGAGTTCCGCCACTCAATACGCAACGCCTCAAGATTTTGGAGGAAAATGGGGAACGGAAGTGTCTTAATAGGGAACGTACTGTTAATATATTGCTTGTAGGTTCTCTCTGCTCACGAAGCTAAAAGAAAAAAATACTTAGAAAGGCGTAATCGCAAAAAACATTACTCCGGATGTGGAATGAAATTTATTTTGTTACAAGTACCAACGCGTAAAAATTTAAATTATTCAGTCCCCCAAATGGGAGTCGAACCCACAACCAACATATATAGTCTCACTATGACTCTATGGCGTCAAATAAGCAAAAAACAAACATACATGTGTACATAAGGGCCTCTTCCGAAGCAAAAAGTCAATGAGTTCACCGGCTTCAGCTTTGTATATCGCATTGTTCTAACAATTCGTCGTACGCGCCTATATTTTTTTATTAATTACCTACACAGTTCACGTTCTCTTTGCGAAATTCTTTAGATTTTTTGGTATACTATACTTTTTTTAATTTATTTTTGTGTTTGATGTGTGATTTTTTTGTTGTGTTCTATGTCGAGTAGTCGAATGTGGATTGCAGGTTCAAATACTGTTACAAGAATATGTATTTAGAAAGATATATGATACAATTTTTTTTCAAAAAAGCATTTTTTGCCTCGTTAAATGGACTACCGCACAAGAATTTTTTTTTTAAATTCGTACCGGTAGTTCGTTAGATTAATGTGATGAACCAAACAAATTTTATAATATAAGTATAGATTTGAACCTTCAACCTTACAGATTACTTTTAAAAGCTCAGAAATAGTTAAAAGCTTACTATAGGTACATTGCTTAAGTAATGTTATTACTTCCTAGAGAGCTTTGCCAGTCCGTCTTGAAATTCACTTAATGTATAACTTAAGTTGACTGAACTATATTTACGCCATTAAGATAAACTACAATTACTATTGTTCGAATTGTGTATTGAAGACGTTTTATATTTTTTTTAGTCCGATAGTGTTGTTGTGTAAAATTAAACAAACCGCGGCGTTAGGTTCTGCCTAATAATAGCATATATCCCTCGTCGATAAATATAAACCAGTACTTCCTGAGATTAGCGCGCTCAACCAAACAAACCATACCATATTTTACTTATTTTTAATATTAAGATTCAACATGCTTTGATGTTTTTGAGAGCCAATTACGACACATGCTGAATGAAGAGAAAATAAACATTGAAATTCAGGATATGATATTCAATTAATATACGATTTCAAAAACGATAAACATGTTATTATTGGTTTTATATTGGTATTAAACAGATAATGGAGAGATTTATCATTAAATCCATTCAATCTTCAGTATTGAGTTTCGCGAGTCCCGAAAATTGGGACGAAATTTTTATATACAAGGTTCCCTCTGCCTACTCTGCTATGTGGGGAAAAACGTGAAACAGCAAAATTCTTGAAAATAAAACCTTACCCTTTGTTTACTCTTTCTATAATATCAATCTTTTCAAGTCTTTTGCTTTCTTATTATAATATTTATTTTGTTTTCTTCGGAACGCAATAGTTGCTCGATCCTCACTTGAGGGATTGAATAATTCTACGCTCTGACAAGAAAAAGCACTACATGCAGTTCCGCCACCCAAACCCAATATCTCAAATTCAGATGGAAAGTTGTAACCTACTTATCTAGCTATCTATTTACCAACCTACCTACTCGCTATGCTAACTATAACAATTACTATCCTATATAAAAGTAAAAAACAAATAAATCTAAGAGATTTATTTAGTCACTTTCGGTTATTATTTTTAGAGAAATGGCACTTTAGATGACAAAGCTCAGTATCCACACATGTATCAATCGATCTTTATCTTAAATTTCCCCAAGTGAACATCGAACGCACAACTATCGTGAATGCAGCAATCTGACAGGTGACCACTGCGCCACGGCCACGCAATATTTTCTATTTTTTATTCCCGCACATAACAGAGTAGACAAAGACTACCTGACAACCTAGAGTTAAGACACTCCCGGAGCATTGCGTGATTAGTGACAGAATTCAATGCCGCTTTGGCTCGATCGAGGAGATAATATTGTCTTATTTTTTCGACTGAGGGAATGAATATATTTAAAAAAGTATTTTCATTTTCCCCGCTCTAGTAAATTAAGTACAGCGTAGAGTTCCGTTACTCAACAGGAAATGTCTTGAAATTTTGGTGGAATGCTATTTATTTTAGAGGACGTAATAAAATTTATGAAAAAAGAAATATTTTTTAATATTCATTCACGTTTCGTATGAAATTTATAATCAAAACTTTATTCCTCGTCAGATTGAAATGATTGAATATATATTAATGTATATATAGCTTATTTGGCTAAGATTCTTGGATGACATCCAAGGGCCAAGGTTCAAATTATTACAAATACCTTACATATATGAGGTCTTTTTGTGTCTCCAAGACACTCAAAAAGTATAGCAAGTTAGGCAGGGAAAACCTAGTGTTAACACACTCCGTTTCACACGCACCACCCAACTTTCGATATTTTCGCTTGTTGAGTGGTGGAACTCAACGCTTCGCTTTTTTACAAGCAGTGTTAGAGTTGTTTGCGTCTTAAATATCAAATTTGTATCCCTGTACGTTATAAACAAAAATTTTACAAAAACTCAAATAATCCATCATTTTCTTATTTAATTTAAAAAAAAATACTTACATGTAAATCAATGTTGCTTAAATATATTTATTAAAAAGAACTTTTTGGCAAACACATAACACTAGCACTCACAACACGACACTATTTACTTTTATTCCGAAAGACGCGTGCTCTACCATCGACAACCGGGAGTTGACTGAAGAAAGTTCTGAAAATAAGACTTGTGTAATATTTTATCTCTGTCTAACATGAAAATATTTGTATGGTTGCGAAAGAGATGGAAAATGTCTATAATGGGAACTAATGTAAGAATGTAGAGCGTGAGGTGACAATATCCGATTGATATTAAAATATAACTATTTGGATCCCCTATTTCTTTTAATATAATAATTTTTATTATCTATTTTATTATTTAAAAAATATTTTAGATATTGGATTTTGAGTATCTGAAGTTCACGCTGCAGTTTTTCTAATCAAACAAAAAACTAGAGATATTATAAAAAAACAGATTAATACTGCGTCCGGAAGTTGTAAGTCCGATTCCCATTCGTCATCTCATTTATTTTTTCACCAACACGCACAGCCTCAAGAGTTCAGCGAAAAGTAGGGAATGGAAGTGTCTTAATGAGAAATTGAGTGTTAACACTAGGTTGAATTAACACTAGGTTTCATCCTTATTTTTATTGTATATTTTTATTGTATATTTTACAACGATGTACTCTTGAATGGTGAACCAGTGGACTCTAAACATCACTATAGACTCCAAACTACAGTGGGGGCCCCATATTGATGAATTGGCGAATAGACTTAGCTCAGCAGCTTTCGCGGTGAAAAAAATTTGATCATTAACTGACGTGCAAACGGCTCGACTTGTTTACGTCAGCTACTTCCATATTATGTGATATGGGATTTTACATTGGTATAATACAGACGGTATTCAACCAATATTTGTCCTGCAGACGCGAACTCTTGTGCAATCTATAACTTAGGCCCAAGAGACTATTTAAAGGAAAAGTTTATAGAAATTAATATTTTGACAGTTGCATCTCAATATATTTTTGAAAATTGGTGGTGTTTTTCAGTACGATTCCCAATCCGGGGAATTAATTTATTTCTTTTCCTCATTGTGATACTAGAATTTTTTTTTAAAAAGTTTCATAATATTAAAATAAGATAAATTTATATTAAAATAAATTTATTTTATATTTATTTAGTCTCTAAATTTGGTGGGTGTATGGTGAACGGAGTGTCGTGACACTAAGTCTCGTCTTCCTACCTTCCTATATGAGGGATACAGAGACAAAACGAAAAAAAAACAGTTATGAAAGGACTTAGTCCTTTATAGTGTATAAAACTTCTTATTATAGAAGTAATAAAAAATATGCTGAATCCTAAATTTCAGATGGAACACATTGAAGTAAGAAAAATGTAATAAAAACGAAAGGGTCCGGAAATGGCAAACTTACAATAATACTCATGTATCAAAGTTTGATGTTCTAAGATTTTTTTTTTATTTCACACTTCATCAATCCAAACCAGAATAGGATCTAGTGTTAGTACACTAATTGTGGCGGAACTCAACGCCGCGCCTTGTCTTATATTCCCGGAGAGGGGATAAATGACCGATTCCCACTTTTCCGGTTTTTTTTACAAACCCATCATTTTAAATAGCGTTTGCCACATTTTGCCACAGCCATCGAAAAATTCAGAAACTGCACAAGTCCACCACAATAGATTTTTAAAACAAAATCTTCCACATTTTATATTAATTTTGCGGCAAACAATTAAATTTATTAACATATATTGGATGAAGTGGATTTATAACAAGCCTATATCTGACAATTGACAATATCTGGACAAAGAATTAAAATTAAATCCATAATGATCCAATGAAAAGGAGCGCTGTGCTGTTGTATTTTTATTATATTATATATTAATTAATAAATACTTATTGACGCTTTGGCGTAGTGGTTAAATTAACTACTTTGGTAACAGGTTCAATTCCAGGATACAGCTTTAAAAAATATAGCCGTAGAGTAAGTTATAAAGTCTTGACCAAATAGAGATTTGAAAGTATTTAGTCATTAATCAATCAATCATTCAATGGCTATCATAGCGTAGTGGCAGATGTTTTTATCATGAAATCCTTCAAGATGATGATAATATTTTACGTTGCTTAACGCTTTATCCCATATAAAAGAGTAGACAGTGAGAACCTAGTGTAGTGTAGTGTAATGACACTTCGTTCTCACATTTCGCGCGAATTCGAAAGTACTTGTGACGGAAAATTAAGTGACGACGCGCTTGTTTACGAAAGCGGGGAAAATGAAAATATAATCTTTACTAATATTATAAAGCTGAAAAGTTTGTTTGGTTGAACGCGCTTATTTCAGGAGCTTTTGGTTCTGAATATGTAAGTTTTTTGGGGTTCGATAATAAATTTATGGAAGAAAGTATGTTAATATGCCCCCAGAATCCAGGGGAAAGTGGTGAACAGAATTGTCTTATTTAGGAGCAGAGTCTTAACAATAGATTTCCTGGTTCCTTCTGTTGGATACAGCGTGAAGCTAAAAAAGATCGAACCCACAACCATCGCGTATACAGTCAAAAGCTGTCCAACTGCAGAGCGATAGTCAGAGTATATATATTATATACGTAAATTTTTAAAAATAAAAAGATCTTCAAAACTTTGTATGTACGTATGTGGTACCATCTGAAATCAATAAACAGTAATGTACTAAAGGAATGTTGTTTCAGCTTTACAAGCGCTCACTTCCAGAAAACCACATTTTAAACTTTGGCTTTCCTGTAAGCGTACAAATAAGTGTGAAGCAATTTCCTTAAAATAGGATTTATTGCAGAGATCTATTGATTTCTAATAAATCTCATACTTGTTGGTGTTTATTTCCAAGATATTTTGATATAAAAAGATATTTTTGTTTCGTACGATTGTTGTGGATAAAATCCACAATTAACTTGGTTAAGAAAGAAAGAAGAGAAGCAGAAAAAGAGAATTTCCGAAATTCCTATGAGAATAGAATAAAATGGAAATAATAAGCAAAGTTAAGTTAATTAGTAAGCAAAGTTACGAAATAGTGTGTAACAATATAGAAAAATATAGTGTAGAAAATATTTTATTCTACTCTATTCAAAAAAAAATTTTCTTTTTTTGAGATAAAACAGGCATAGTTCTGTAAATAAATCAGTATCATCCCGAACACAGCAGGTTAGACAGAGAGAACCTAGTTAGTTAAGACACTCCGTTCCCCATTTTCCATCAAATTCCGGAGGCATTTTAAATAAAAAATTCATTTCCTCAATTGGAGATCGAACTCACAACCAGTTGCATTTACAGCCACACAAGCCACACAGGGGCACAAGTCCCTGCGCCACGAAGGGCTCTGTAATAACACATATATAATATATTATTATACTTCGAAATCCCATATAAGGGTGTTTGATTGGTGCGAGTAATGGGGTCCAATAAACGATATATTTCTTTATTATTGATGAAACGTTCACACAGTATTAACCCATGTCGATGCTAAAATTCAAGGAGATCAAGGAGATTTTTTTTTTATTTGAAATAATATATTTTTTTAAAGAGTTTCATTTTATGCTTGTTTAGCTTCATGCTGTATCCAGTATATAGAAGGGTAGACAGACAGAATCTAGTCATGAGACACTCCATCCCCTGCGCAACACCCAATTTTGAAAACAGCAGTTACCAGAACGAGGTAATGATTCGTGTTTACAGTAAGACGCTAATAAAAAATAAAAAATGTATACTTTATGGTTAAAAATTTCTATAATAGCTTTCCGGCTCCACCTATTCCACTTTGCATGGTCTTCGACATCCTGAGTGGCTAGTAAGTCCATTGGCTATCATATCCTCTATTGGCTGTAACATCGTTTTGTTGAACGTCCGAGGAATCTGAGTGACATTCATAGCGAGGCACTTTCTTCTAAAACATTATATGGGCTGTTGTGGCGCAGGGACATACATAGGTTCAATTTCTGGTAACAATACAAAGCGCGGCGTTCAGCTCTGCCACTTAACACACAATGGGGCGGAAAATGGAGAACAGAATGTGTTACATCTAGGTTCTTCTATAGTGTTACATGCGGGATACAGTGTGAAGTTTTTTTTTTGCACATGTGCCTCTTCTTCTTCTAATTTTGGAATCTACTGTCCTATCAGACTCTTACAGGCTCCTTGTCTGGGATATTATACCCGTTATAAAAAAACATATAAATTGATTCTCAATTAATCTTCATATATATTATGTAAATGAAACGATAATTTATCTTAAACTTTATATCATACTTTAGAATAATTACAGTTGACGTTACCATACAATGCTTAAATAGAAGTTAGTTTAAACATAACGAATAAACGTATTCTTTTAACTTTTATGAAGTTAGTTCAGTTATTCTTTTATAACGTAGAAGTTATACATATATTTATTTATACAGTGAAATTTAGGTTGGCCATTATTACCTACTCTGTGGCATGTTTGTATTTGAAATACTTATAATATAATATTATGAGGCTAGTAATGGCGCAGAGACACAGGCATGTGACTGTAAAAGCTACAAGTTGTGGATTCGATTCTGCACCCTAAACGGAAGTGCCTTAATGGGAACGCCCTGCTATATGCAGTGTACGGGGTGAATCTAAAACAGAGTAAAACTATTAATATCAATACTAAATAATTATTATAATCACAATAACTATATAATAATGTTTTTTTAAATATTTAAAGCGGAGGAATTGTAAAAAATAGAAAACCGTTCTTTAAAAATATGAAATAAGCCTCCCTTACAAAGTGTAACTAATAGCTGTTACCATTACATACCTTACCTTTACCTGATTTGGGTAGATTTACCCTAAACTTGGAACTAAAACAAAGCTACGTAATCGGTCGTTACTTCCGAAAACTACATATAATTTAGTTCTGTTTGTAAGAAAATATCGCTAGGGACTACGTTGAGTGGTCACGCTTTGAGCGGATTATATAACAAATAATTTTTACGTCATTTAATTTTTCCCATTTTCAATTCCATTTTCCATTTTCAAAAACAAGAGAAAATGTTACTGGACAAAAATGTTTTCTTAACGATGTCTTCATATGCACAATTACATGAACTGTTTATATTGAAAAGTTTCAAGCTCTACAATAATCTGTAAAATGTTATAATATTTTAAATTATTTTCATATCTAAGTTATCTATTTTAATCTATAATTCGTTGGTTGAACGCTTGTATATCAGGAACTATTAATTCATAATGACTATACTACAAGTATTTAGGATATATTTAGCTATATGCAGAAATGAGGGTATATAGGTTATATCACATCATGTTAATTGTTTATGTATGATGTACCCTACACTTGCGATCAAAGTAACATCGGACACTTATTATATATATATATATATCAATGAAAATATATGCATATTTATGTATACTTAAGCATGTACATCTTCATTTATGTACATACTACAATATTTAATGAATAAATTGCCTGTAAGTTTAACAAAAATTAATATAATTCCTATTCATAGTCATTGCAACTCAGTTGGCATATACGTCTCTAATTTTACTAAACATGGTTTTTCGCTGAAGCTTCAACCCGCATGGTATTTAACCATGCGTGTAAAGAATGATATGATAAAGAACTTTTTACAATACATTCTAAGTGCACAAGGTAACTATGATCGCAGATACAATAGATTAGATTATATAGCTATTGTCTTTATCTATGAATGAACCAATTTATTCAATTTAAACTTGTAAAGCCTGAGAGCTTTATAATACTGTGTTGTTGCATAATTTTTTATAAATATATATTATAATAATGTATCGCTAGAACTAACACCGCAGCCAGTTTACCTGCCTGACCTATTTTCTTGACGAATGAGGCAATATCCAGACGTCATTAACTTCATGAAATGCTGAACGTATTTAGTCCATTATAAACCCCTTTAGTATAATTAATTTTGAAATCATTCGTCTCTCGTTGTCGTATGAAAATGTATGTAGTTTTGAATGTGCTTCTAACTTTAGAGAAGCAGTACGTTTTTATTATCGACTTACATATACAACGACTAGCGATTACCTACTTCTTGAAAGTTATAACGTGTCACATTATAAGTGACTGTAAATAACTCTTTTGAAGGTTTTGTAGGTACAGTAGGTTACATCGAAATTCGAAATATAATATAATTCTATTAATATGATGAAATATATGTAGCTTATAGCCTAACTTTGATATATGGACTAAAGATATTCGAAAAGTGCACGTGCAATTCTTGTTTAAACATATATACAATATCTTAGTGAAAGAATTATATTAATAAACGAGAATTCATTTGTATATTTTACTTTACCACGTGTGTCATTTAATCAATATTGTACCGAGATAAATTGAAAAATCACTTACCGCTGAAACTCGCCATCAATTTACTGGTTCAGCGGTCAGAGTTTGTAAACATACGGTAGATCATTTTTTTTAATTTTTTTTTTATTTTGCAATTCTATGTCACTGTTACATTACGTGTCTGAAGTTTGTGAAACTGTATGCTTTACATATAAACATTTCCTAGGGGTAGGGGTGTGCTTGGGGTAAGGTAGGGTAATTTACAAGCCTAGCATGGCAATTTGTTTTTAGCCAATGGTGAACATTATTTTATTTCTTATGAAAATTATTAGGGCCGTCGTGGCGTAATGTAAGGCGAAGGATGGTAGCACGGTGGTTGTGGATACGATTTTCTCGCGGAGAACTGAAGTATCTCAAATTTCTGCCACTGATAAGAGGACAAAGCACGGAGTAGAGTTTTGATACTCTACACGTGCCTTTAGATTACGTCCTCTGTCTTACCCTGGTATATGAAGGATACAACATGGAGCTTAAAATTGCATTAGCTTTTTTTAATACCAAAGTTTTGGCCGTATTAAATCTTAAACTTATTGCAATTAAAACGCTAGAAAAAAATATGACTGTAGTTTATATAACAAGCAGTAACTGATGGTACAGACTAACTACGTTTTTTTTTTTTTTATGGGAGAGGACAAGGCAAACGAGCGTTCGGGTCACCTAATGGTAAGTGATCACCGCCGCCCACGACCCCATGCAACACCAGAGGAGCCACAGGTGCGTTGCCAGCCTTTAAGGTGGAGATGAAGGGCACCAGGGCCCGGCATTACCTAATGCGAAACGCAGTGGCAAGGGCCACTACTTCACGCCGGTTTTAAATGTCGGGGGTGGTATTAAATCCGGTCGAGTCTGCCCAACTAACTACGTAGCCCTCTCAATTACATTCAAGTCATTGATCAACCAGTGAACCTCCAGGTAAAGCAAAAGATGACTATTTATTATGCTAACGCAGGTGATAGCAAAGGGCCTGTATCAGAACAACCGCTTTTCTTTGGGTTCGGGTGGATAAGAGCGCTCATCCACGAGTCTGAGACTACGCCGACTGAGTAAGAGTGCCGAAATTTGTTTCGGCACTCTAAATTAGTATGTTGAGGTTTGCCTCAACATGCTAATTTTTTAAGTTATTCATCAAAAAATACGTGAAACGCCGCCGTATATTTACCCAAGTTGAAATTGAGACAGAAATTCGATTGAGATGCATTTAGCTTTCGAAAGTCAATAAATGAGACCTTTTTACCTTTTATGTCATTTCATTTTGCTGAGAAGTTCACAGTTCGTTGATTCTTAAGCATATCTTATATTATATTATAGTAGTGCCCATGAGAGATATATTTATAAGAATAAATATCTCAGAATGTATTACGTACTGAAGATTCTTAATGCGAAGTCCAACTCGCACTTGGCCGATCATTTAACAAACACAAACAAACGAATTTTACCGTCTTTTATCTAATAGGAATCTAAATATCTTGAATTACATATATTTCAAAACTTTAAATATTTTAATGTATTATTCTACAGTTTGGAAAGAAAAGTACTCTTTTGTAAAACGTGTAAAAACTCGGTACGCTAGTACAGAGATTTGAGCCCGCGCCACTTGCAAACCGACCAAGCGCTCTGACCACTAAGCAATACGTTCTCATTAAACTATATAGAAATTCTTTAACACTTTTTCCTTATTGACATTGTAAGTATTCTTTTATACATTTTCTAAAAAAATATAATTGGATACTTTCTAATGACACTACGATAGTCTCATTATAAATATTTAATTATTTATAATAATTTAATTTCATTCGAAATTATTTTTAATTATTTATAATAATAATATAACTAGGCCGTCGTGGCGAGATTTAAAGGTAAGCTCGACACAATTTTCACTTAAGGGATTATATTAATTTACTTTGATTATCGCGCTCTGGTACACGAAGCCGAGTGTAGGGTCCCACCGCTCGAATCGCTGTACCGGAGTGTCCGTCTACGATCCTTCTGCCGTGCCGTTATAATAATTAAATATAATAATGCTTTTAAGAAATAAAAACACAAGATAATACGCAATTAAATTCAAATCAACTAAATGTAAACAACTGATTTGTAAATGCAAATGAAAATTAACTAATGGGCTCCATTTAAAATGAAATAAAATATACAATAGATATTTTTACAAAGCGTACGGAAATATGAAATGAAAATATATTGTACTTTGTATATAAAGAAAAGTCAAAATAATGCAATGTAACATTTTTTTATACAGATACAAAAATATCTTTTAAAACAGAATTTCTACATTTTTTTTCACGGTGCATAGTATTTCGGACATTTGGAAGTGGATCAAATTGAGCTTCCAAGATTTCGCATACACATACTAAAATGGATTAAAATGGCATTTTTAATAAAAGCTCGTAAAAACTCGTGTTTCATTTTGTGACCCCGCGCCACAACCGGGAAATCGAACCCTCAACCCGCACGCTTGTGACCCTTAAAACAGGACAAGTTGAGGATAACCATTTTAATTTTTTTATAATTTTTACATTTAAATCCAACATATTTCTAAAATGAGAAACAAATAAAGCAAGTATCTGAGCAGTAACTCTACCATATAGGTACACATTCAATCTGGCAGTATTCTAAATTGATGAATCACTGACACTACAGTCTAGCTACAGGTAAGATAAGGACGACTGACATACGAGTAGGTGCGTTTACTAACTATACATTATGTGCATCAGCTATACATTGGAATACATCAATAACGAAGTATAGATAATTGAATGTATCCATTCTCATCTAGTGATAGAATATTCTGGTGTTAAGGTATCTGTCCTTCTGTCCTTATTTGGCTAAGTCAAATCGGAGAAATTAATATATATTTCAAATTACCTGTGAATTCTATGATTGCGAGAAAAGGAGTATCTTAACACTAGGTTCCCTCTGCGTACCATGCGTTGATTGACATGCCATGAGTGACGATTATATTTATTTATTGGCATTGAATCCACAACCATCGGTTATAAACAGAAACTGACCCGACAACGCTACTATATCGTGTCTGCAGCGTACACTTAGCATATTTTATTTAAAAAGAAATCTCCTTACAACAAAATGGCCTACATTCGTATACCTAGTTGTAAAAGTAAAGAAAAAAATAAGGAAAAAGGTACAAGTAAATAGCTTTTTGATGAAAAGAAACTCTATGCAACTAGAAAGAACATCTGCCCCGATTTATTGGCACTGCAGTGTACTGTACACTTACTGGTTACGGAATTCGGGTAGAAAAATTTCATAGATTATTTTGTATTTTCTTGAAATTGTGGTATGTGGCATCTAAATGTTTGGAAAAATCTGACTGTACACGAACTGATTGTAGTGGATTCGATTTTGTCGGAGAAATGCCGTTTTTTGTACAGTGAAGCCATTCTCCACTCTGAACGAGAAAAGCGTTATATATATATCTATTATAGTTTGACAAAAGTATTCGTTTCGCTAACTTTAAAAACATATAAGTGATAAATAGGATATTTGAGTATGATTATTTATTTTTGCTTCGTCTTAGAATTCGTCAGTATACGTGTGCTTGTATGTTTGTTACAAATTTTATCGGAAACTAATAGACAAAATTATCCTTTATGATTAAAATGAGATATATTTCAAAAGTTAATAAAATCCACATTTCATCAAAATAAATTAAATATATTATTGATTTATTATAGTTAGTTTTAGAAATCCAAACCTTATGTTTCACTAAAAAGCAGATCTAAAACTATTTTTTTCTAACATGTTGTTATAACATCTCCTTAACAGTATAATGTATATATATATACACGATGATATAGTAATATGAATAGAAAAAGCATAAAAGAACCTCAAATAAAAAATTCACATTAAAATATGGTAAATTAAAGCCTACCCTACAATGACCGTAAATGATTGATGACGAAAGGGTTCTGTAGAGAGACAGTATAATGAGGGTACATCATCATAGTGTTTATTATACTCATATTTAAATGTCATCAATCATAGAATTTTATGGTAAATAGGCTTTTATGGTAATTTTCAATTTTCCAACTTAAATCTATATCTAGCGTCAACCCGCGCCACACACCAGGCTATAAAAATTGTGATACACAAGTGGCATTTAATTAAACCATCGCTAATTGATACAATCGTGGAATGGCATTACGAAGTCACCGACGACGGTCGTTTTATTGCCAATATAAGATGTTTGATAACGGTTAGTACCAATTTCCTTAGAACGGTGTTGGGAAAAGGTCTATATTAGAACTATCAGTTAACTAATATAGGATTATTTGCGACATCACAAATAAATCTTCACTAATTAATACTGTAATGCTGAAGTTTCGTTCAGCGTGCTTTTATAAAAAATGTTATTTTCTTTAATTTTGAGAATAAAGTTAGTCGAAAAATACCTTGGTGCATGCGTAATAAAACGTTAAAATTCTATAAATATTCTAATATCATAGGATTTGAACCCACTTTTATCAAGAATAATCGAAAACACAGGCTCATCTCAACTACGATAATCTTTCAGTCAATTCAGTTGTCTAAGCTAACACCATCAGGCGCTTAACAATCTTGTGACACGATCTTACACAAACCAACATCAGTTTTCCCACATAAATTATAACACGAACACACAACACACAACATAAATTATAACACGAACACACAACACACAACATAAATTATAACACGAACACACAACACACAACATAATATAATTTGTGGCGAAATTTTCAGCAGAAACAATGTCGCTTAAGGGTAAATTGAATAAGCCAATTAAGTTAATAGCGACCCCTTCACGAAACGCGATTTGAAAAAATAATTTACTTTATTTTTTTTCGCTGTTAGGAGCAAGTGAGGTTTTTCCTGTGATGTTGATTCTCATTTGAAAGATCTGAAGAGTAAACGCAACGGTTGTGGATTCGATACCCACTAGAAATTTGTTAAATTTGTAAAAGTATGGTAACGTCTATAAACGCAATGGTTGCAGGTTCAATCTCGTCGTGGAAATTATTTTCTTGCATTTTCAAAGTTCTGATACTTAGTATTCAAAGTATTTAATTTTGGCGGAAATTAAGGAACGGAGTGTCCTTACACTAATTTCTCTTTGTCTACCCTATATATGTCTACTACTTAAAAATCTATCTACCTAATAATTATATTTAAATTGTGTTTCTTTAGATTATTTAGACAAACTGTATAAAACAAATATGTGTGTATAAACTATATAAAACATGTGGAAAACAGAGAGAAGCTAGTGATGTATCACTTCTTTCACTACACCAGTTAAATCCAAATAAAACCGATTAAACCTGGACATTGTAGTTAAATGCATTTCTCTCCTTAACCGAGACGTTAATAGGAAGTAATTTAAAGGAGTACCTTTATTTATAGTAATCCAATAACAGAATGGAACGCGGCTGACCCGCATTGTAAGGAAACACGTAGACTTGGAACTTAAGAACAGTTTTAATTTTAATTATTATTATTTATATTGCTTTAATTTCGAAGTAATTGAGAATTTCTCAAGGTTTATGTAAATATTTTTTCAACTCAATGCTTTATCCATAGTGAAGTAGTTAAAGAGCAATCTGCATACTTTTGCAACGTACACTGTCATCAAGATCCTCATTCCTCAACCTTCGAAATTGTGTCTTTGACTAAAGTCACCCTGCCTCTCTAACAACTTGCTTCATAATTTTTTTTTGCCATTCTGTGACTCTCTTTTTTCCGACGTATTCAAACTACCTGAGCACATCTTTAGTCACGTAGGCTTCGATTTTCAGACTGAAAAATGCAAGTAAGTTCATCCAGTCGAAACTCCTCGTGGTATAACATCGACAGTCAATTATTTCCTGACTTACGGCACCGGGATCCTGCAGGGTCTGCATTGTACAATGTACAGTGGCTTTTGTTGCCTTTTGCAACTAATATATATATATATATTTTTATTCTGGAACCACATAATAGTATGAAACGTGAAAAGTTTTATCTGTTTTTTTTTCCTTAAAATGTATGTAATGTAATGTAAATCCTGTAATCGTATGTAAAATGGATATAGGATTTGTATTTTCCATCCAGCAGGATGGCTAGGGCTAGTTAGCCAACACACTACGCCTCCCACTTTCATGTTGAATGGCGGAACTCAACGCCGCGCTTTGCCTCGACACCAGAGCGAAAAATTAAAAATTTCATGTCCTCGAGTAGTGTCCTATCGCGTTTCCAGTCACACACTGTACATTATTTGAGGGTAGTCGTTGGACTATGCATTGTATGTTCTCACTCTGTGCCATATTTCGTAACTGTGGGACCACGGGAAGTACCCTATAGGTTTCGATTTCGCGAATCGAAGCGAATCGCCGCGCGATCTCAAGATAAATGATCTTTACAAACGAACAACTAAATGATCCTATAAGGGTATCCCTTTTGAGATACGAAACGATAAAAATTGAGAGGTCAATCATGGCGAAGGAGAATAAGCGTGTGACAATTAAATACGACAGGTTGTGGATTCGATCCCAACTCCAGGTGATGAAATACGCACGCAATGTCTCAAAAAGAAAGCGAAAAGTGGCAAACGGAGTGTCTTCATACTAGATTCCCTCTACCCAGTCCTGTTATACGGGACAAAACGTGAAAGCATAAAAGCGTGAAAGCGTGAATCCACAAATTGCTATTATTATACACATTCTGTTTATTTCTTACAATTAGGGTTAACCGCTGTTTAATTCAAAGTGATTAATGTATTACCACACAAAACGCGGAGCTTTTAACATTTACTTCCTGTTGTAAAGGTGTATTAAATATTTAAGATGGATGAAAGCCCGCGACAAGTTAATAGCAAAGTTTATGTTTTACACGATGATATAAAATTTAAACTGTTAGTATAATACAGTTGAGTTTGATAAAGTGGATGAGACTGTAAACGTGGCGGTTCTGGGTTCGATTACCACTCTTGGTCATTATTGTTTTGATTTCGTTTTCGATATGTCTTGAAAATTAAGCGATGCGTGGGGAACGGAATGTCTTAACACTAATTTATGTCTGCCTGCCTTGCTTGTTTGCATAGGCGGAATACCGAATGACGGGAAAAAAGGATTTTAATAACATTTTAACTTAATTTAAATAGGTAAGTCCTTGTATAAACAATTCAACGTAATTTGAAATGAACATATGGCTTAGTGGTTAGCGGTTGGACGAATGGAGAAAATGAAAATATTAAATATTTCATTCCACGAGTGGGACTCGAACTCACAACCAGTCACATTTGCAATCGCACTTTTGTGCCTCTACGCCACGACTGTCCTGGATGGAGCACAAAATTTGAAACCTAATTTTAAACTAAAATGCAGTGAAAAGCAAAAAGAAATATCGTTTCATGTAATTAATACCGATCTACTCGTAAGCGTGTCGCCCGGAAATGTTAGCATTCTTGGCACACACCCATAATGTATGGCTTTTTTTCCCTCTTTAATAGAATACGCTGTAAGTTTTACATTAAGCTTATCCAATTCTTGCGATAAAATCCTTTCCGTGTTCCGTTCCGTTGGTTTTTGCAAACAAATTATAAAAGTGGCGTTAAAATGTGGAGAATATATAAATTTTGGCTCGTTCTCAGTCATTATAGAATGTATTACAATTTTTTTATGTACAATATATATATATTTTTAATAATACTTTTCTGTTAGTGAGTGATTGACAGACAACGAACAAAATATGCTCCTAAACTAAACGGCGTAGAACGCTGAAATGTTGCATGGAGTATTGAGGCAGAGAGATTTTTTATACATACAAAGCCGGCCAAATGCGAGTCGGACTCGCGTACCGAGGGTTCCGTACCAATTTTAGGCAATCCAAAATAACACAATTATTATTACACAATTATAAGTTTGATTTATGTGATCTATGATCATAAGTATAGTATCGTATAGCATAAGATATATATCAAACGAAAACTGTTTCATACTTATAAATGTAATTGATTTCATACAAAATGTGTGCATGCGCTCGCAAGCTTAACCGTGTAAACTTATATAAGTTTTAATTAATGTCAAACTACAATACTGAAATTGGTACGAAACTCTCGGTGTGTGAGGATTTTACGACATTAAACGTGGAAAATAATAATAGGATAAAGGATACGGACTAAGTGTCGGTTTGTATCCATTTTATCCTATTATAATTTTGTTTCCTTGTCATCGATATTTATCAATCTATTGAACATGATATAGTGAGAAAAAACTTATCAAAATAAAAAATTATGAAGTAGCTATAAGCACAGACACAGATGTGGATACAAAACTTGCAAGATGTATCCATAGAATTTTGAATCGAGATGATTTAAAACATTTGGTTGACTTCTTTTTACTCAAACAGTTTAAAAGTGAACAAATAAAGGAAAAATTTATGTTTTTTTCGTTTCATCTCTCACAACTCACACAAAAGTGTCTCAGAATGGTTCAGTATTTTAAGCAAAATGGGTAAAATTTCAAAAGTTAAAATTATTATTACATTTCAAAGTTGGTAAAGTAGTTTTTTCATATCGTCTCAGTTTTCTGTCACTGCTAATGGACTTATGGGATTTTCGTGAAATTAAAAAAATTTCGGCTCATTTTCAAAATTGCTGATTCTGCGGAATCTCGCTAAATTTCGATTTACATTTAGAAGAAACCTAGTGTTAGGACATTCCATACTCCATACCCCGTTAAGACACTCCGTTCTCTACTCTCCACAACCGTCACATTTACAGTTCCACACAATAATAAATATATATATAACAAGCAATTGCAAGTCAACGCCGCGCTTTGTCTATTTAACAAAGCGAGGAGATTAAACTAATTTATATCTTCGAGTAGGAATCGAATATATAACAATCGCGTTTACAATCAAACCTATTAGTTCCCACCTTCAAGAGTTAATACACTAAATATATATATTTCCGTACATATTATATGAAATAACCAGCTTATAAAATACACGAGTACAGGATATAAAAGCAGCAGTATTGAAGAGGCCTACCATAAAAGTTTCACGTATTCAGTATGATAACATTAGTTACGAAGTACTTTGGTGTATAACAAGCTTTCTTACGAGCTTTTACTTCAAGATATGAACGTATAGCTTATTTTTGTGTAATATATATATATATATATATATATGTATATATTTACGTTAATTAGTTAAACGTCGTGACGGTTGTGGCTTCGATTCCCATTTGAGGGAAAGATTATAGTTTATTTATTTTCATACTCCTATTCTAGTAAGTGAACTAAAAGTAGGAAACGAAGTGTTTTAGAACTTTACCTAGTACCTAGTAACCTTCCTACGCGGGAAAAAGTGTGAAATTTTTTATCGTGAAGCTACTTTATGCAATTTTTTAGTTTCACGTCGTACCGCACTTTGCAGGGTAGACAGAGGGAACCTATGCACCTAGTGTTAAGACACTCCGTTCCCTATTTTCTGCCAATTTCTGGAGGCATTTCGTGTTGAGTTACACTCCTTATATATTAATATTAAAGAAATAATGCGCAAAACGTAAATATTATTGATAATGAACGATATTATTACACATATATGTATTTTATTTTTTGAAAAATAATAAATCATATTTTTAATGCTATTCAATTTATTACAAACTCATTTCAAAATTTCATAGAAACTAAGAATTAATTTTGTATGTATACATCTACGTATATTCTTTTCTCCCTGTTTAATTTTTCGACTAAGATCATTATTTTAAAAACAATGCACGACGAGTGGAACAAATTAACACTGCCTTGTTAAGCCAGACAAAAAAAATTGAATAACTTATTCTGAAGTGGACATCGAACCCACGACCATTATGTTTATAACCAGACACTATCCCTCTGTCCCACAAAGGCCTAAAACATAATTTCCGCATATAGCAGCATAGCATATATAGGCAGAAGGAACCTTGTGTTAAGATACTCCATTCCCCTTACACAGCTGAGTTTTCGAGACATTTCCTGTTGCTTTTGCGGTATTCAACGCCGTGCTGTGTTTGGTTGCCAGAGAGATAAAATGAAATTTTATCTTTTTCTTCTCTAAGCAAACTGCTTAAGTTCAATACTCAAGCCGCATCATTACAAAGAATATACTTGCTTTGTTGAGTACCAAACTCGCAATATCCAATTTTAAACTGTTATAAAGTTGCTGCGAATGACTTTGTCCTAACAAATCAATCTGGACTCTTTTAATATAGAAATAAAGTCTACATTCGAATGACAAATAGGACGCAAAGCAGTGGTTATACGAAATGACGATCATATATCGGACTGTAAAGATTCTAGAAGTTTCCATGTAAAGTACATATAATAAACGATACGAGTTGTGCTGTTAGTTTTTATATTAATATAGTTTGAATAAATATATATTTTAATTATATACCTTGCGTCTTGAAAGCCGTCCAAGAGGCGCGTAGTATCAAAAGACGTGGGTTCGAATCCCTCTACTTTAAAATTTTTATATGTATTCTAAAAAAAAATTAAAAAAAAAAATAAACATAACACATTCTTAAAACCGCAGGTTACAGCGGGTTTACAGCGTAACAATCGACGTGAGATATCCAATTCAACTCAAAGAATAATCACTCTAACCAGCAGCTGCTAAGATAACCACGTTCAACCATATAAATCAAAAAAATATTTTTAAATATTTCAAATTTCTAATTATACAATGTAATAATTTTACCAACTTACTTGCCAAGAAAATATTAAATAACAGAATGCCTGTAACTCTTTCATCTAAAAGCTGGAACTAAAAATGAAGCCCTCTTTTCCCCTTTTGTTATTATAATCCTGCACTGCATCCGGTTTTGTCACAACGAGTAAAAAGCAAAGGATTGATGGATTTCATACGCTCCGAATGCCACGAGTATAATACCGCCAAGTTGACTTTAAGATATATATTTTTTTATTTTAATCTTCAATCATGAATATACTCTACTTTTCTGCCTAATTTTATATGTCGCTAGAATCGCTATGAAACAAGTTAACATATAAATAGTACATTATTTATAGACGGCTGCTATTATTCTGTTCTAGAAACCTAATTAGAAATTTCAAGAGTACTTTACTTGCAATGAACTGCTGAAACGTAGAATGTGTGTAATAAATACCATTAAAACTGCATTAGACGCCGTCCTAGCGCATTTAATAGGTATATCTGTGCGAATAGTTGGTTCGATTCTCTGTTGGGAGAATATTTATTTCTTTGGTAACTTTATTATTTTTGGAAATACAAGACAAAACCTCCTCTACTATCTCTCCTACTATCCTCTCCTGGGGGATATGGAAATGACTAGAAAAGAGTTCGGCCCTACTTTATTAGTGAGGCTATTCCCAATACTATAACCTGCTTAAAGGTAGAATGTGTGTAATAAAAACCATTAAAATTGCATTAAGCTGCACAGTGGATCCCGAATGCAAATTTACTCGAGTGTTCACTCTTTATTATATCGTCGCATACTTGCTCCTACCATTGAAATTATTGTTCTAAACAGAGCCAAGATTTTAACACTTTGTATTCAATTTATTATTTATACAAAATATCAACTCAAAGTGTATTTTTTTTAATTGTAACATAATAAAAAAATCAATCAAATAATAAAAGAGTTTACTGGCTTGTCACATATAAAAAAATAATTCATGTTTTTTTAATACAGTGACACTTTAAGGCACGCTACATTCCTGCTTTAAAATCTAATGCTATTCCTATTAACGACTTTCCATAGTAACCAAAACTTAACGATACGAAAATATTTCAATAAAAGAAAACGTGACCCCCACTCGTGAACGAACCTATTCATGCCAACTTTTTCTTAATTAAAACTTTCAATTTTACAATTATACTCACTGTATTTCCAATGGTTACAGAAATTCACATTTGTATTGTACTTTTTTAGAAAACGATAAATTTGTACGTAGTAGGATTTGAACCCGCGCCTCTTGGAAACTGTCCACTTGTCTTTGACCACTAAGCCACATACGTTCACATCTATGTTGAAATTCTTATACGCTTGTTAGAATTTATTTTTGAGTTTATACACTAGACTCCGTCTGCCTACAGCTGACTTAAATTTTTATACATTTTTACTATCCAAGGATAACTACTTAGAATTATCATGTGCCAAGTGTCTTGAATTGTGAATTCAAGTGTCGTGAATTCTTTCTTAGTATTTTAATTCGTTCCCCCCAGGTGTAATCGAACTCACCACCATTCAGTCAAACGCGACGCCTCTACACTACGACATCGTTATATAAATATGTAAAAAATCTGCAAAACAAGAAGCAAAATTATATAAAAATTGTAACAAAAACGATACAAAGCAACTACATTCTAACAAGTATAGAATGGAACTCTTTGACGAAACATATTTCTGTGACGACTGTACAAAACAAAACAACGTCGGCGTCGTGAAGGCGAACATATTTAAAATTCAAATAAAATTTTCAATTGACGCTGTTGTGGCGCAGTGGTGCTGGTTCATATATGATTATACACGTGGTTCGATCTACTGTCGGCAGAATGTTCCTATTTGCATTATTTTTGTAAAGTTGTCGAGGCCGTCGTGGCGCAGCGGCACAAGGGTGTAACTGTAACGCAACGGTCGTGGGTTCGATCCCGACTCGAGGAAGTTAAATAGTTATTTACGTTCCATTTCTTCGGGAATGGAGTGTCTTCACACTAGGTTTCCTCTGCCTACCCTGCTGTGCCTATTTTTTTATTAATTATGTGCCTATTCTAACTTAATTCCAAAACACTATTCCAACAAATACTCATTTCTAAAAAATTTTTTACAGCGGTTATCGTAATCGTGAAGCCTATGTGGGTTCGATTCCCACTTGGGGAAATGATTGTATTTGTTTTTATATTAGGCTAGAACAGACAAAACGAACGAACGAACGAGGCGGAAGGAAGCTAGTGTCTAGCACTAGCTTCCTTCAGCCTCGTCCTCGCCTTCATACTCCGTTACCCACCCAAAAATGTTTTTACTGTCAACTTAAACAAATTGCACTATTAGATAATGCCATTCTTTACGCACTTTCTCTAAACGAGCCAAAGACTGAGAACAGAGTGGCAGCCGTCACGCTAAACCGTGTATATAAACGAGTAGGCAGAGGGAACCTAGTAACGCCACGCTTTGTCAATAATACCAGCATCAGACAACGGAGAGTATTTATAATGAATGAACTTAAGAACAATATTTTCAAAGGAAAATAACTTACAAATGAAGCTCGTCTTGACTTGAAGGCGACGAAATATTATATAGGTACAAAGTTTCACGTTCTCTTTTGAAGCTTTGAGATTTTAAACAATTCAAACTATTTAAAAATATATATTTATGATATTAAGAGGAATATAACGTTATGTAAACTCTGTGTTTTGCCTTGCCTCAAGAATTTGCCGAAAAATGGTAGTCTCTGCTCAAAATAAAAAAGAAACATAAATGAAAAACTGTATTTTAATAGATCAGACTTCATTGGAGATATTATAGGGTCAGAAGACAGATCCTACCCCTATATATATATATATATGTATATATATATATATACTAAAGCTCAAATGACCTAAAAGAAATTCTAAAATTAAACCTAGTCTGTTATTCAAGTCACCACTGACTGCATACTGTTGTTAATTTGCATGCCAAATGTTCCTAGCCCCCCGACGACAATATCCACCGAGAATTAATGTATTACTCATGGCTGGTGCAAAAGTCCTTCTGTGTTACAAAAGGTTATGCAAAAATGGATAAAACAAAAATATACTTTTTTAGAATAATTTTTTTTAGAAAACGTATGTACATTTGAACGTAGAGGGATTCAAACCCACATCTCTTGGATCCATCCAAGCGCTCGAACCACTAAGCTATAAATATGTAATGTAGCTAATTATCTTATCAAGCTGCGTTTAAATATTATTATAGATAATTTATTAGTGTTACAACTGTATGACGATTTTTAACCGCTAATCAAAGAATGCTATCGATTGTTAAATATTAGGTCCTTACATATGAAATTATCGTTTTGTACTGTAAAATTGGTGTACTGGCAACTTTATTTACAAATTTCTCCACTTTGGTTAGGAATTCTAAATTCAAATTTATACAGCTATTTACATGTATTTCGTTACTCGTCATTCATTTGTTTTTTTTTTCTTCTGTTTTATTCTGTTTGCATCACTCAGTTTACAAAATAAAAAACTTGAAATATCGCGTTATTTGAGAGTACGAGTTTCATCGTGGCACCAGGGTTACGGAGACGGCTCTAAGGGTTCATGTGTATGGTGTGGTGGCCGTGTCACCAAAGAAAACAGAACATTTTTAGTTCCAACGTTTTCATTTTGAAATTTCGACTTGAAACAATCGACAGAACAATCCCTATAAAAAGCTTGAAAGTTACCTCACTAACTGAGTGAGGCAAACCAGCAAACCCGCGTCGACTGCTGCGTTACATTACATAACTGGCAAAATAATGAAGGGTTTTTAAATCGAATCACTATCTGTGATGAAAAGTAGGTTCTCTACGATAATCGGAAGCGCTCATCGCAACTGCTGGACCCTACTAAGCCAGCCAAATACTGTCCCTTCCGAAAATTGACCCAAAATAAGTGACTTGTAAACGTTTGGTGCCGGTCTTATTCATAATAGTTTTGTCGAATCTAATCAGACTGGTCTGGTCCATCCCCACTGCGTTACAGCAGCATCATATTATTGTATCATCGCCTTGTGCTATCATTCCATTGCTCAATTTTCACTTTATTATTACACGGTTTTATTAAAAAATTACATTATAATATTGTTGTTTTTTTTTTTCATTTGGTACCTCAAATTTTTCACAAGCAGAAATGAATTACTGCCAAGAAAAATAATTACATTTTTCTTCATCTTTCTGTATTTTCCTTAATTTGTGAAAAGACAGATCGTACAGATTAATTAAAACTATGGTTGTAGGTGCAAACTCTGCATTTTTTATTATCTCTCCACTATATATTGCCATATTAAGCAGAATAGATAGATAGAACCTAGTGTTAAGACACTTCATTCTCCACATAGCGCCCAAGAGTCATTTCATGTTCAGACACGGAAGTCACACTAGTTGATTACCCCGAGTGAGAAAAGAAATATACATATAGTTGTAAAGGGCACAAAGTGTGACTGTAATAGCAAAAGTTTGTAGGTTCGATTCCCACTAGAGGAAATTAAATATTTAATATATTAGTTAATCCATTAACACGTAATGCCTCCAGAATTCGACAAAAAATGGGAAACAGAGTGTCTTCACATACGGTTTCCTCTACCTACTTTACACATACATATGGATACAGCGTGAAGCTGAAAAAAAAATGTATATAAATCTCTCCCTGAGCGGAGGTTGAACCTATAACCACCGCATATAGTAAAACACTATCACTGTGCTAGGACGGTATTATAACGTATTTTTTCTTCCATTCAATATCGCTTGACAATGAGTGATCACCTTCCCCCATCTTATAAAAGGGGCGATAAAAAATAATTTGATCTAACAATACCGTGTACTATGGGGCCTTAACACCGCTTAATGGGTACGTAATGAATGGACCTCATTATTTCTTATTAGCTGTTATAAATAGAAATATCTACCTACATACTCGTTAGTTTACCTACTTTTATTATTATTTTAATGCAAATTGTCAGTATATAGTTTGTTGTCCCGTATTTGCTTGGCAACTCTAAAAACCAAATGTATGGCAAGAATACAAACATATATTTGAATTTAACATTAACACTCGCCCAAATGAGGATTGAACCCTCAACCATCCCGCTTACAACCTGACGCTGTACTAAAATGGCAATATGAAAATATATTTCAAAATTAACCACAATATAGTGAATCTAAAGAGAATATTTATCAAACTTAGTTGCCTCTAATTACTTTCGCTATTACTGCATTATCAAGCAAATTCCTTTATATTTCACCCATCACGCCCTATTTGGACTATAATAATGTACAAAATTTTCTGAGCCATTATGTTTACTTCAATAAAGAACTAGTGAAATTCTCTTTCAAGTAAACTCGAGCTATCTTGGCGCGGTGGGGTAGAATGAGACTGCCAGAATGATTGTGGGTTCGATCCCCATTCTGGGACCTGAAATATTTTCTTTCTGTTTTAGTACACGAAGTGCGAGGTTGAGTTGCGGCATTCTTATTTCAAATTCAGATGGAGAACAGAGAATGAACGAAAATGTCTTAATAGGAATGGAGTGTCCTTACAAAGAAAATATAACAATACATTTTCATTTTGAACCGGTAGATCGCGAGATCAGCAGCATAAGCTTTATATTATAGATTAAGATCACATAAAAAAACGAATAAAAAATTATATTTTTCCAAGAGTTTTTCTTGTAAACTGAAAATAACCTAAATGAGAACAAAGTGAGCAATCACGAGCTCAGAGTGGCTGATAAACCAATAATCCAGTTTGTTCCGCGCTGTTTTTATTGAAGATCTGCGATGTTTTTAGCTCAGACGACGCTTGAAGGAAACGCGGTGGAATTGAAACATTTTTTTTTTTCTAATCAGCTTTAAATATCGTAAAGCCATCATGACGCAGCGGCACCTTGTCTGAGTTATCACTCGGAGTTACTCGGAGAACGAATTTGAAAAACACGGTTATTTTGAAATCACAGAGAGACATAAACAATTACAAACAAAATATTACAAAAAAGAAGAAAATAATATAATCTTATAAAAAAATCCTAATATGATTGGTTCTATAAAGAGATATATATATATTATCATACAATCTCATCTTATTTTCTATCATCATACAAATAATAACACAAACCGATTGTGATAATTTATAATAAACATTTAATGTTAAGCCAAAATTTGTCAAAATCCAATAGTTAAAACTGCATTTAAATCGGTTGAGCCGTTTCTGAGATTAGCTTGGACAAACAGACAAAAATTAAAAAAATCATTGTTTTCAATTCAACACTACTCTTAATAATTGCCCCCAGTGTCTTAAGTATCTTCCATATGCAGACATGGGTTAGCTACGATTTTATTATAAGTGTACATTAGTTTCGATAAAAGAAATACTGCAGATACCCAACATTGGCAGCACTGCTGCGTCCCGCATCAGCTAAAACAAATATCATTATGTATTTTCAATAACCCTCAGATAACAATGACTATTTATATTTTAAACAATAAAGTTCAATCTTTTAACAACATCGATAATGTTTGAGCTAGAGAATTAAAAATAACATTTTGTAGTACCTGGTATTTGCGACTAATATTTATTTTATCCAAAACAATTTTTAAGCCTTACGTGTAGGGTACAAGGTTCAATTTCGTTTGATTTCAATTGAAAAGCCCAAGTAATATTCTGTGTTAATTCATTGTAAGACATTTCTTATGTATACATACGTATAATATATTTTATTCTTTTGTCACATCTTTTTATTTGAAAAGATTTTTTTTGACAAAAAATACATCGTGAGTACGATAGTAAAAAAATAAATCGTAGTGAAAAGAAATAAAAAATAAAGAGTACAATTGTAGTGTTTGTAGTTCGATTCCTTCTCGAGGAAATGAAAAATGTAATATTTTCATTTCTTCACTCTTGTGCCGATAGAAAGTACAGCGTTGACGCTGTAGAGCGATGGCTCACCCAAAGGCCAAGAAGCCAAGCTCAAGTTTAGCTACTCCACTCGCAAGGCATCCGGAATTTAGCGAAAAATAGAAAACGCAGTGTCTTAACACTAGGTTCCCTCTGCCTACCCTTCTGTGTGCGAGATACGGCGTGAAGCTGAAAAAAATTTTCGTATCATACACAGAAATGTTTAAGTTTATAATATATTATTTGAAACTAACTTTTATTAGCGGCTTCAAAGGCGTGGTCAGATGGAAATAACTAAAAATTTTCTAACTATCCAAGCTAACTATGCAGGTACAGTGGGTTACATCGTAAGTATTAACGGGATGTTAATATAGCCTATAGATATATATAGGCTATATAGCCTTTCTAAAAAATAGACTGTCACAAAAATATGTTTTCAATTCGAGACAGTATTTGAGATTAGCACGTTCACTCAAACAAACTTTTTAGCTTCTATAATTAATTACATCCACTGACAGACGTCTCTAATGCGACATTTCTAACATCTATTAGTGAGTGCCGAAAAATACGATTGATATAGAATTTTAATATTTACATTTAAAATATGCTTAGAACCCTGGTATGCGAGAAAAAACAAGAAAAATAAATTATAAATATGCAGTTTTGGATAATCCAGTGTTTAGGGCCGGTTCGTCCTATCTGCTACGACTAATAAAATGGAGACCTGAGTATATGGTTTGAATTTCAACTCGATATCTCCAAGCGTTCCTGAGATAAAAGCTCTTGACAAACAGACAGACGGAGCGACATCAAAAAGATCTTGTAAGTGGTTCCTTTTCTCCTTACGAGGTACGGAACCCTAAAAATTGTAGGACTTCATTTAAACTCAAAAATACAATTTACAATATTGAACACGTACAATTTAGGTACACTTTGTGCACTTTCGGTACATACAGATCATAAAAATGTTTATAACCCTCATAACTCCCGTAACCTGTGCTGAAAAATTACGAGAGAGCTTAATGAAAATATAACTTATGTATACTGGAGTCGCCTTTTATGGCCGACGCCTTAGTTAATTTGGCCAAATGCTGGATTTTCATGCACTTTACAGCATATCCGAATGGGATTGTTTTTAATATTGTATTGAGATGTAACTATTTTACAGGTATAAATGATTAAAAATCAATATATAGGTATATTATATAAAACTTATCCGTTGCTGCGTGACTAAGGACAGAACGTTTCCTCAATTCTGGACTTAGAATGTTAAAATTGACAGGTAGGTTAAGGAGTGTAGTGTTATTTGTATATTGTATTGACATAATATTTTACAGGAAGAAACCGGCCGGCCCTCGGTTATACGGATTCGCGATTATCCGGACTGCCAACCGCAATTATTATTTAATACCTACTACAATGAAATCTAAGAATATTTATATGTACATAAATGCGTACGTGACTTATATGAGTAAGTATAATATATTATACAATGTTTAAGTATAATGTTTTTAATAGACAATCTTGTTCGCAAAATCAGCTTTTCTTTATACATTCGATTATCCGGATTATCCGAATGACTGACGACGAATCATGTTTCTCTGTACTACCTACTATACATACTATACTAGTATTTTGTAAGAAATGAACTACAAATATAAGTTCACTTTACGATTTTTTTTCCCTTATTTGTATTATAAGTCCTCACTTCAGCTTGATACCTCCACGCGATCTAGAGATAAATTGTTTTAACAGACGGCCAAAAAGTAATCCTATAAGGGTTTCGTTTTTTACCTTTATTTCTAAAGGTGCGTAACCCTAAAAATGAAAACCCTATAGGCTTTATCTTATCTGTACATGATTTAACACAATAGTTATTAACCAAGTGATTTTTAATAATTTAAAAGTCAAATTTAATTACTTTCGTTAAAATGCAACAAGATGAACGGCGTAAAGTATTCAGATCACGGCTTTAAATGCGGACGCTTGTGGCAATTTATCCCAAAAATTAATGTTTTTGCCGTCCTCTTCCCCTTTCAGATATTTTTTTGCGATATTTTTGAATACCCCCGTTTAAACGTGTGAAAGAATAATGTTTAATGCATGTCTCTTATCTTTTGTTGAATTCGGTTATAATGGATGCGGGGTATGTCATTGATAGGTTAAGTTTTGTTATTTTTGCTTGTTATTTCTCAAAAATAACAAGGTAGGTGGAGAAATCCTAGTGGCGAGACACTTCGTTCTCCGCTTCCAAGCAAATTACGCGGCATTGTGAAGCTTTTTTTAACTTTACACTGCATCTCGCATGTAGTCCGGTAGGCATAAGTAACTTGGGAACCTAGGAAACTTGACAGGCAGTCTGAATAGGCAGAGAGTCTACACTATACTCCATAGTCCGCCGGAATTCGACACGTGTGTGAAGAAAATTTTAAATGTTTATTTCCACAAATGTGAATTGCACCCATGACCATCGCATTTATTTACCAATATTCTCTAAAATTGACCTTTCTATACAAATGTTCTACTGTAATAAATTCATAAGCTCACACCGTATACATTTGGAACTTTCCACGTAAATATTGTCTAATAAATTCAATAAAAGCTCGCATACAACTTTGCCCATTTGTCTACGATTTCCCCGACTCACCAATTTGTTATTTATTATGAGTTTTATGTTCTATAGTAATTTTGAGATGGTTGAATTTCTATTTAAAATTTATGTATTTTTTTATAGCTTCACCCTATGTGACCCACCCACACATAGCAGGGTAGGCAGGGGGAACAGGGGAACCTAGTGTTAAGACACTACAATAAGACTCTTCCATTCTCAACTTTCCACCGAATTAAGGAAGAAATGAAAATATCAAATATTTCATTTCTTCAAGTGGGTATCGAATCCACAACCCGTTGCGTTTACAGCCACGAACAACTGATCTCTGATTTACAACTCTCCGTTGATGAAGTATATAACGTAACGTTTGAAAGGATACCAATAGGTTGTAATTCAGATACTGCAGTATCCTATTTTTTTCTTTACATTTTATGTCATGTTTTCCTATCTCTCACATTTAGAGGATAGGCAAAGAGAACCTCGTGTTCTTCTTTTTTTAAGTGAATATTACTGCAAATATACTTTGAACATAAGTGCCAATACGTGCTAACTGTGATTTATTAATTCTTTATTAAAATTGAGATTAACAGTCACCCTCAATGTAAAGAAGTGATAGATTATTTGAGGGACTTGAGGAACCCATTCAAATGAACTCAGAGTAAGAACAGTCTATTTTCCAGTTATTTTAAACTATTTTTTATTATAAAGCGAGAAGAGCTTTCGATATTTAAACCTATTCGGTACAGAGGAAACGAATAATGCATATGTAAAAATAAAATATTCAACAAAATAAACTACATTCTCTAAAGTAAAACGTGTAATCTGAAACGAAATTTATCGTCCTGATTATTAAAAATGTGTTTAGATTTTACATTTTTAATGATCCTACATCCGTTTTTGAAAAACGTTAACTATCTGTATGAAAAAATTTTATGACATCTCTCATAGAAAACCTTGCGTGACTTTAGATTTACTTTACAAATTCGATAAAAGAGGCCACGTTGGTACAACTATTTTAGCTTCACGATGTATCCTGCATAGAACAGCGTATGCAGAGGGAACCTAGTGTTCCTTCTCCAGTTTTCTACAATGCCACTTTATCGTACCTAAGAGAATTCTATGCGTAGGTATATTATTAAACTTTTGTTTTTTAAAATGATTTTTACTATTGCTAGGTCGTGCGACTGTAATCGGTTGTGGGTTCAATTCCCATTCGAATCATATGAAACCAGGATTTGAGTAACCCCAATGACGTCATGACGGCGACCTGAATATACGACACGGCTAACGAAACAATTCATATAAAACGCTACATTTCAAATTCATTTGAGTTGGTTTTAATTTCGAGCGCGATGTCGCCCCTTGCGATTTGCCTGGATTACTGCGGGATTCTGATGCACGATCGTTTTTTTTATTTCACGTGATTCTGTAGAGAAATAAAATAAATTATTATACAGTTTCTTCAGCTTCACGCCGTATCCCCCACACAGCAGATTAGACAGATGGCACTTAGTTATAAGACACTGTGTGTTGGCGGAACTCAACGCCGCGCCTTGCCACGACACCAGCGAAAGAATGAAAATAATTAATTATCCCGAGTGGGAATCGAACCCACAACTGTCATGTTTAGTCAGACGCTGTGAAACTGTGCAAGGCTCTTTTACTACGGAACTCTAAAGGTGAACGGTTTGTTTACATGGTCCTGTGTAAGAGGGAAATAAATGACTCTCTTAGTTAAAAGAGATTATATGTAAATAAATTGTTTCGATTAATAATGAATAGAATCAACGCTCAAATATATTTGGGTAGTACTGGATATTAGTTTAGTTAACATACTGTTTATATACTATTAATTTAGATACCGTCGGTATTTACTAACTATATATATTTTTTTATTCTTACTTTCAAGTAACTCTCGTTGTAAACGCGCTACCTATGGTGTTGATTATTAATTGTGGAATTAAATTATAAAACTAGTAAAAAGACAGAGAAAAAATTATAATTATAAAATTGTAATGCTTGTAATTTTTTTTATGTACAAAATAAAATTCAAAACATAATATAGTAATATATAAAATACGGCATTGAGTATCACTCAATTCACTAGAAATTTAGAAACTGTAAAACGGAGTGTTTATGGAAAACACTAGGTTTTCTTCACTCACCCAAACATAAAAATTTACAATTTTTTCATTACTCTCTACCTAACTCCAATAATTTTTCCAAACAAATTGAAATAATGTAAACCGGTAGGTGTATATACGCAGTCGTACAGCACGTATCTATAGACAAAGTCATCTTTACAAGCACCTATCTTGTTCAGCTAGATTAAATCGCTTTAACTGTTATATATATATAAATTAATTAATATTTATTATACTAAATAAAATCGAAGTGAAAAGTAGCGCAAGGGCGTGGTTGTGGGTTCGATCCCCAATCGAGCAAATGAAATATTTAATATAATTTATTTTTTCGCTCTGGCGTCGAAGCAAAGTGCAACGTTGAGTTCACCCACTTAACACGCTATACCTCTAGAATTCGGCGGAAAATGGGCAACGGAGTGTTAGCACTCCGTTCCCTCTCTCTACCTTATTATGTGCAGGATACAGCGTGAAACTGATAATCGTAACTTGTTACATAAGCTTGTTAAGTGTTCCTTGCTTGCGCTTTTTAGAATGTTAGACAAGGCCTTTGTCCTTTCCCAAGCACAACTCTACACATGCAAAATACAAAAAAAAGAATAAAATCAGATGACTGGTTTAGCGTAAATTGGGCGGTGTGTGGAGAAAAGAGTGTCTTAGCACTAGATCCTCTCTGCCTGTCCTGATACACCGAAATAAGCGTGAAGCTACTAAAATAAGAAATGAAGCCCCAACTTCTACACCATTATTACATACAACGCTAACTACTACACCATAGCCGCGTCAATTTATAACTCAAAATGAAAGCCATCGTACAAATTCAATATAATATTTATATTTGTTTTGCTATGATTTAAAACTTTTAAATCTATTTACATTCTCCGTTTCCGTTAGCGGAGAAACAATCGGTCAACGTCAGGAGGATGTATTTGCTCTATCGACCTCTCGGACGACATTTCGACGTCTTTTATTTTGAAACTATTTCGCTGTGCAAAATAAATACTACATATTTATGCTATCTACGTTGAGGCTTTCGTGGCGGAGCGGCACAGCGTGTGACTGCATATACGACGGTAATGAATTCGATTTCCAATCAGCATAATGCAAATATTTTGATTACTTAGCTCTTACTTGCTCTGGTAACAAGAGAAAGCGCGGCGTTGAGTTCCACCATTTGCGTAATATCACGAAAACTTTTTTCCTGCCTACCCACCACATGAGGGACCTTGGAAGAAGAACAAGATAATATATGTTATACAATAAAACACAATTCAAATTAAATTAAAAATTAAATAATTCCTACAACAGCGACTTAAACGATACACGTTTAAATAGGAATTTTAAAGATTTTGGGACTTGTGGCAATTCTGATATTGATCAGTGAAGAATTACATAACAGGAGCTTTAATAGTACTGCAAGTGGCGAAATAAATTAAACTATTTCCTCAAGTAAGGAGTGGTGAAAGAAAGAAACCCAGAACAGAGAAGAATATTTTACCAATCTTGATAACTAACCTAAGACGAATGATAATTTCGACAATTCCACTCACACAGCCGGAGTATTCTCAGAAGGCTCATAATTACATAAATACCAACAATTATTCTCCAACAACAGCACCAACAATGACTAAACGACGCCTCGCTTTGCATTCAACAAACTTTGTCCGCAACAAATGAATGGATAGATATGAATATGTATTTATTAAGTTTTAGGATTTCAGTTCCATTGGAGGTCTGTTGCTATATTTTCAACGTTATACGATAAGAGTACATAGTATTCAAGTATAAAGGAAGACATTTCAGGAACATCTTTGTAATTTCTCTGTTAGTCTACAATTGTCTGAAGTAACCTAGTTTTAAGACATTCAGTTCCCCCCCACTACACACTTTTTGAAACATTGCGTCTCAACTGAAGTAAAACTTACAGCAGCTCTACGTCTTTTTACCAAAGCGAGGAAGTGAAAATAACTCATTCCCTTGTTGGGAAATCGAACCCACAATCATAGTATTTACAGTCTGACGGCCTCAAATACCTGCATACACTTACGATATAATAAAACCAAAATTTTATTTATCAACTTCAGTCTTAAACAAAATATATTATCAGTACAATGACAAATAAGTCAAAGGACCGCGAGCCTAACCCATACATTATACTAAACAAATAAGGAGTTAAAGTTCTGAAGGCGAGTCATTATAAGCTGTTTAAACTAGACCAAAGTCAACCAACTCAAATCGTATTATTTCATATCCTCACACGTGCATATCTTGAGACGCGACTGTGACTAAATACGCTAAAATAATGAAGTTACATTTACATTAATTTAGTTTTTTTGATCATCTACATATACATTATAAGAACCTTCCGTTACTAAATCACTGATCGGTAACGCACACACGAAACTAATAATTTTTGAAACGGGGGATAAACTTCCCTCTGGGAAGATATGGCTATGGCAATGGCTCATTGAGTGGGATCAAAAAGAAGAAGTGTAGATTTTAGACAGCGGAGTGTCTCAATACGAGGTTCCCTCTGGCTACCCTCCTATATAGATACATAACGCAAAAAAAATTGTCCCCAGGAAAAATCAGATAAACTACTCGCCCAAAAGCTATAAATTGTAAGCGTTACAACAGTTTCGGCATTGAAAGTGAATTGGTTGATAAAAGTTCGGCTTACACTGTAACATCCCCTCTTCGGAGAGGCTTATCTCATAAAATTCGTGGTGTCGCCGTTTCACGTGACACAGTTGTTACATATTAAAATCATTTAGAGGGTGACTACTTCGATTTCAAGTTGGAGCGACACAACTCTAATATTACAAAATACAATTGTATTTATTGAATATAAGAGCATCTATTAACTTAAGCTTAAACGGCTAGAATCTAATATAAAACACCATACGACCAATTTTTCTTTAGTTTTATCCAAATTAGGATTTAAAGCGTTCTGCAAGCTCTGTTTTCTAAAAAACGAAGTCAGTTTCCGTAATTATAGAAATTCTGGTTCGACTAAAACTCTTAGAGAAGAATCTAACTTTGAAAATAAATACATTCTTAAACGAAATCAGCTTCTTTGTAATTATAGTATATTTCTTCTAAAAACAACAGTTTTTTTCGTATGTTTTAAATGAAATTGTAAGACTGAATTAATCACGTATATTTAGTAAGTACTAAATATTCGACTCGTCTGCAGCTTTCAATTTTTTTTCAGGTTCACGCTTTATCCCGCATATAGCAGGGTAGAAGAGGGAACCTAGTATTTAAACACGCCGTGGCCCACTTTCCGCCCTGCGCCACAATAGCCTAAATACGATTATAGTATTATTTAATTTAAAATATTTTTTTTTTTCATATATATCTAAGTGGTAGAAACTCAAGTGTGGTAAACGCATTTTACCTCATGTAAAATCCAATCTTTCTATGCTGACATCCACATCCTCCTCTATCTTTCACTGAAAGTCAAATAAAACTCGTTCAGCTGTTACGGAGATTAGCCCAAACAAAAAGAAAAGCAGACCAACAATTTTTTTTTATTGTTTGTGTAGTATTTTAGTATCGAGAGAAAGAAAATGAAAATATATAAAGATTT
Source organism: Heliconius aoede (assembly GCA_037355905.1). Classification (NCBI taxonomy): domain Eukaryota; kingdom Metazoa; phylum Arthropoda; class Insecta; order Lepidoptera; family Nymphalidae; genus Heliconius; species Heliconius aoede. Next base: position 115,851 of record JBAIZZ010000193.1, read on the forward strand.
TCACGAATCAGAATTGAGCCCACAACCCGTCACATTTACAGGCTTATATCCCTGCGCCACGACTGAATACATAATTACTAGAAATTTTTAATATTTTTTCCCAGTTTGTTAATACAAAGAAATGAGTGAAAAATATAGACCTGTATATGTATTGATAAATGTATTATACTATGTTCGCATGGAGAGGACATACTTCACGCAGAACATGAGTGAAAATAAAAACAAACACTTAATTTTAGACTTAACGGCTAAAATCACATGAAATTTAGTTCCGCCAAGACTAAAGAAACCTTTTAAGGGTAATTTACGGCGCGTCCCGAAGAAAACATTTACGGCGGGACGTGACGCGATCAAACTGACTCGTGCTTTTTATGACATTTTGATTTTTTTTTCTTTTGTTTACTTCGTACAGGCAGTGGAGATATTTTATATTTAATTATTTTTTTTTAAAGTAATATTTAGCTAAAATTAGCATTCGCGATGATAAGATAAATGAAGATAGAAGAAGCCATAGTGGGGTAGCCACACAGCGTCAAACATTAAATGCCAAATTCCAGCGTCCCACGCTGCTTAGTTTCTACTAGTATTTTATACAAATTATCCACAAATATTCCCTTTATAGTGTCCATAGCTCTACCCAGTAGGCGAGCTGAGGTCCGTATCTCCCTTGTGACTTCATAGGATCCCTTTGGTGGCACTTGTAAAAAAACCAATCAAAGAGGTCATTCAGAGGTCCTGAGGTCTTCTTGCTCGGCCTCCCACCAAACTCGGTGACGCTGTAGAGGCACACGTTCCATTTAAATTATAAGAGTTATACAGTTATCAACGCCAATATCAGAATACCTATTTTATGTGCACATATTTTACTATATATCTACCCACCTACCTGTAAATATAAATTAATTATCTATTGTCGCGTTACACACAAAGGTTTTATCTGTGGGCCAATTATTTTGTAATAACACGGTGAGCTAACGCAATTATTACCTTAAATTGAACGTGCAGAATATACTCTACAAACGTTTGTTTTATTATCTCTGTACGACGTACGCTACGTACGCTACGTACGCTCTGTACTGGTAACGTTTTATGGCGATGAAGGTAATGTATAGAGATTATAATTTGTAATGATATATGATGTCATTGTGGTGGATTGCCGCAATATTCCACATATAGCATAGCAGGACAGATAGACAGACAGACAGGCGTAACAAAGTGTTGTGTCATTCGGCTAACCACTTTTCCCCCTCTATCGAGACATTGTGGGAAGCGGAACTCACCACCGAGATATACCGTTTATTGAGGAGCGAAAATTTATATGTATTTAAATTGACTTCATGTGAAATGAAGGCAATTTAAATACATATAAATAAAATAAATACATATAGGTCTGGTAAGATAAAGAGGAATAAATATTTCAGCACTCAACACTTCTTTAAATTATTGTAAAACAAGAATATGATAGTGTGAATGGGTTGACATATTATATATTTTATAGCTTCATGCTCCTCCTTTCAGCTAAAATAAAATCTCATAAATTATAAAATGTTGTTATACAGATGAAATATACATTACTATTGCTGTTACTGGAAGCTCTAGCGCCGTTCACAATATCGCAAGAGTATCAAGAAAGGCCTATATTTCGATACTTACTGGCCCCGTCTCCTGATTCGTGCAAATGGTGTAACATGCGGCCCCAAAGGCTTGAAAGAGACAGTGTGCTGTTACCCAGAGTGGTGGATTTGTTCGACTTACCTATTTTTGCTAATTTAATCAAGAACAGGCAGAATAATAGAGAAATTATCAAGAATATTATTAAACTTCTGTAAAATGCATTAATATTTAAAATGTGTAATATTTGTACGTTTTCATTTAATTTAAGTTACAAAAAAATTAATTCCGGAAATTGAAGCTACACCTCTTCGAAAATTATAAAACGTGTATAATATTATTTTATGTGGTTTACATTTAAGTGAGGCCGTCTTGGAGCAGCTGCAGACTACTCATGTGAACGCGACGCATGTGGGTTCGATTCCCACCCGGGAGAATGAATTTATTTTTTTGAATTTAAAATATTAATATTTTCAATACATTCAATAAATGTTTCACTGCCGTTATAACGAATAATATTTATGTTGATGTATGTAATTATTTTGTAAAAATCTTCAATATATGTACATAAATCTATATAAATTGTAATCAATCTGTAAAATGTAGTATTTTTAATGTTATTCTTTTATTGAGTACCATTGTTAAATGGATTTATTTTATTTTCAGGGTTCCGTACCTCAAGAGAGAAACACGGAACCCCTACAGAATCATTTTCTTGTCCGTCTGTCAAGAGCATTTATCTCAAGATCGCTGGATGTATCCTTCTGAAATTAATGTTAAATTTTCAAGAAAAATAATAAAATCTATGCAATATGATACAAGCATTTATACATCGTTTCTACTGCATTTTGTATAAAATTCAATGAGTGTTCAAAACCTATACGTCCCGTGGACCTACAATTATGAAAGATTGTAGAAAGCGAGGACTTACTTTAAAAATAAAGGAAGCCAATATTTATCAATATTTCATAGAAAAAAATATTAAAAACTTATAATTGTAATTAGTTTTATACAAAATTAACAATCCTGAAATTACGTAGCAATCCTCGACATGCGAGTTCGACTCGCATTCGACCGGTTTTTTTATTGATATTAATAGTTGTATGTGGGTGGGTGCGAGTTTGTGGGTTGATATTATAAATACCATCATGGTGGAACGGCGCGTGACTGTAAGCGAAAAGGTTTTGGGTTCAAACCCCACTCGAGGATTGCCGAAAGAAGATACTGCTCTAATAACCACGAAACCTTAAAACCTTAAAAAAACGAAAACAAATAGAGAACTTATTACAATTTCCTCTGCCTATTCTTCGTTATTCGTAAAAAAAATATTACAAAGGAATAATTTACTTCGTCTTAAATATCAGGCGATGAAAATTTAAGTTTATAACAATTTTCATATTGATATGAAATTTATATGAATATCACTATTATTGAGCCACGATCACGTCATACGCGCGTTATTTGAGTGTAATTAAAATAACGTTGAAACAGTAAGTTGATTTGTCATCGGATGAGGTTGAATTACAAAAACACATAACTAGTTAATTGCAAAAATAATTGGAATAGAAACATATAGAATGTTTGTATTAAACCTTCAAAAGGCAATATGTATATTTTTACTAATTTTTACAATTCAATTAAGCAGTGGCCTAAAACTTATCGATTTTACCAAATTTCAAAACGACAAGGATGAAAATTTGTCAATTTTAATAGATATCATAAAAGCTGTACCGGAAATGAATAGACTAAATAGATTAGATAAAGCTGTTTCTGGTAAAGATGAAATGAAAGTGTTATTAAAAAGACTAGTGCCACATAAGAAACCGTATACGATAGAATATGATGGAAAATCAAATGCTTTGTATATACCTTTTATAAGAGTACATAAGTCACAAAAAAGTAATCAAAATCCTAATATTTATATGATTACTGAAGACTCAAAGAAAGTTAACAATAAAAAGAATTTTCTAGAACATGTTGGAACACTTAGTAGAATTAAAGACAAAAAGAAAACACAAAAACATATTGACTTATTAACAAACAAACTTAAAAATCGTATAGAAATGTTAAAAAAATATGATACATTGGTGCATTTACTTAAGGATATACTAAGAACTCCTCAATTCGAGAAGTCTGGTGAGGAAAATGACCCCTTGGCCCCTGGGAAGGGAACCATGGCTGAAGACGAGATGCAGGAGTCTGAGAAGAAACACAAGGTGTGGATACCACATTATCCACCTTGGAATTATTGGACGGTAATTTTTTTTTATTTATGTTTATACCAGTTTGTACAACGTATGATGATCGTGGGTTATTTATTATTGATTCCCTTTCGTTTGAAGCTTATTCTAAGCTTTTACGCTCTGATAACTAGAAGAAGAACGTCACCGAGTTTCACCACTCAACACACAATGACTTAAAAATTTTGTGGGCAGTTCCCGCAATGTGTCTTAATAATAGATTCTCTATAATTGTCAGACTATGAGGAAACTATTTATATTTCAGTACAAGAAAACAATTCATCAAGACGTGTGCCCCGGGAACCAAGTGAAAGTCGGCAACATGTGTATATGGGTACCGCCACATTAAACACAACATAAAGCATCATTGAAAAATATATTATAATTATTTTTTTATTTGCTTCGCTCGATATAATTATTTAAAAAAAAACATTACGACAATACTCCCTCATATGTTTTTCTTTATTGCAATATATATAATAATAATCTAGAAATGCCGAAGAGGCGCAGGTACAAGTGTGCGACTGCGAACGCGACGGCTCTTGATTCAATTCCCACTGCGGGACATGAAATATTCAATATCTTTTTATTCTCGCTTTGATCGAGTTAAAGCGCGGCGTTGAGCTTCTCCACTTCACACGCAATGCCTAAAGAATTCAGCAGAAAGTGAGAAACGAAAGTTGTCAATAGGAAACGGAGTGACTAAACTCTAGGCTCCCTCTGTTTACTCTGCTATTTGCGGTATTAAGATAAAGCTTAAGTTAAAATAAATTCAACACTAATCGATATTAATTAAATATTTATTTGAAATTACAAAACACATTTTACTTTCAAAGCACTGAGTATGAAATAACCTTTTGCTACATTTTTATGAAATTTTAACTAGAAATTAAAAAATAACATTTTTAATATTATATATAAGAGTATATTATAAATGCCAGTAAAGAGAGCAAATTAATGGCACAGCCGCACACACAGCACTTAAGAGATTAAATGAGTGGAATGTCTGAAATTTTTTTATTAAAAGTATAAAAATGAGAATATTTACTATATTTGTTACAAGGTTACTACTCATCTAAATAAACTGTATACAAACAGATATCTCCTAATAAAAAGATAAAGAAAAACAAATTTAATAGAGAGAAAAGAAACCGTATATGATATTTTACATACACATTGTTATTTATATTAAAATTCTTATTATTTATAATATATTAAAAGTGATATTATTATTGTTTATATATAAAAGTGCATATCAATACACAATAACATAACAACAAATCAAAATATTTTGTTACTTAAGTTACCATAGACTGTCTAACTTATTCCCTACTTTACCCCGACCTTAAATGGCCGTTCAAATATTACATAATACAATATTCAATTTTATGACATCACATCGCTCATGCTCCCCCTTGATTTTGTATTTAAAACCCGCATTAAATAGAGGCTTTTGCTATTGCATTTCGCATTAGGTAACTCTATCCTACCTTAGAATATGATAGCGACAATCGACTCATTCGTTTGGGAGCTACGGTGCAACAGACCGACAAATACATGGATATACACCACCTCCTCACAATATTGCGTTACGTAATACTTGAAGCGACAACTTCCCCTCTCTTAGTTCCCCCCTCCCCATTTCCCATCTACATCAATACATAAGTGGGAGCGGCTTGCACCCCACAATTATCATCTCTAGCCGCCATTAAGACGTAACCGTCGTTCCCCCACAAGTTGGACCACGAGTTCTTGATAAGCCAGTATTTTGATCCATTTAGGATCCCATAGCCCACAGCTAGTACCGCGTGGTCGAGCTGGTCTACTTCGTTTTTGCTGAAATTTTAATATAAATAATGAAATTATCATATAATTTTTCCTAATAATATAAATTACTTTGTGACGCTCAATGATTGTACCATTTTCACACAAAGTGTACTGGACAGATTAAGATGAAACTTTAAAGTTATATCATTTATATTACACATAGTAATATTTCGTATAATTTGACTATAATATAAAAATATATTTGAACGAGCGAAACCACAGTATGATTGTTATGTATGATTGTTATAGTGTATAGTGATACTTACCATTTAGGTTCAAAGTAAACGCCATTAGAATAAAAACTGAAACTCTTGTGGGAAGCATCAATAGCAACCGATATGGGACCATGTTTGAATATTGCCAGCTGTAATTAAATAAATAAATATTTTCGTATATTTTAAGTATTTAATAACTAAGTTTAAGTAAATATTTCTTAACATTCTTAATTTCTTATAGCGGGTATCGAACCCACAACGGTGTTTGTACATGTGATGACAACATTAATAATATAATCTGTCTAAGAATAATTTATTTCGAAAAATAAATATAAAAAACTTACTTTCAATGCATTTTCATTTTTCGTGGTCACGTTGACCCAACCCTTGATTGACGTCACCAATGTCACGTTGTCGACGTGACAATAGCCGTCCTATAAAAAACGTGATTAAATGTTATAAAACTTTCTAAAATTCTATTTTTAAACAAACTACTACAGCTAAATAATAGCTTAATAATTTATTTTGGTTGAACACGCTAATCTCAAGGACACAGGTTCAAATTAAGAAACCTATTTTTGGGTTGGATAGAGCATATATCGAGGAAGCTTTATTATATCACATTACTCGTTTCGATGTAAACTGTACGTAGGTTAGACAGTACAAATATAAATAAAATAATTATTTGTCTCAGCGTCACTTTATTTCGCAACCAGCAGAGTAAGCAGATGAAACATAGTATGAAAACATTCCGTTCTCCGTTTTCTCCCCGTTTTCGTGAAGGCGGAGCTGAACGCCGCACTCTCTCATCTGTTTACATCATATCAATCGAAAAAAATGTATATATTCGATCCTCACTCGACAAATATTAAAATATTATGCAAATATAAAAAGAAAGTTTTATAAAAAATGATACCTGTCCCAAATAACCGCCATAATCCTCCTCGGTGGGAAGACCGTGTTTCATGATCCATTGGTACGCTCTGTAATCCTCGCCGCCATCGCAACCGTTATTGCCAAAACTGAAAAACAAAAAATATTATTCTTGTAATATTATGTTAATATACAGGTGCAACGCGATCGACGGATTCACAGTAGCCTTTGGGTTGGTGACCAAGAGTACGTGTGTATATGTGTTCAATTCCCATTAGGGGCAATTAATTATTTACATATTTTCATTTTTTCGCCCTGGTCGCCCTGGCGCAATGCGCTATATCACATAATACCTCGAGAATTCGGCGAAAGCACGGAATGGAGTGTCTTAACACAAAATGATGCGAATTTGGTTTTTTTATTATTAAATTTAAAAAAGAACTCACCCCCAAGAACAATCAACAAGCGCCTGTTGACTTAATCGAACCAAGTGCCCTCCGTTGTGCAGGAAGAGAGCTCCTTCCACTGCGCCCACTGTGCCGAACGACCAGCACGAACCGCATACTGATTGATCTGAAACAGAAATTATTATTATTAATAAATAGAGGCCCTATATCCCGTATATACACCGGAGTGATAATCGACCCGGCAACCTTCGCGTTTAACTCATTAACTACCCCATTGTGTCATTAAAATGATGTTTTAGCTTCACGCTGTATCCCACGTATAGCAGAGTGGGAACGGAGAGACGGGACACGAGAACCTACTGATAAGAAATTCCACTCCTATTAAGAATCCTGCATAATTCTGGAGACATTGGATGTTGAGTGTGAGTGTGAGTGACGGAAATTACTACTTATAAATAAATGAAAGTCATACATGCCTTTAACTGGAGTTACTGCACCAAACAATCTCCAGTCATATTCGGGTGGTAATTTAATGCTCATCTCCTCTAACATCGCATCGCTGTAAGGGAACGGAAGACCTGGAGACAATGAACATATTATTTTGTTTAGATTTCTTCACTTTCAACCTGGATCCCCTAATCAGAACCTAATCAAACTATCCTTGAAGTGTATCCTTTTCAATTAAAACATAATAATCGTAATTGGTTGGCGGAATATTGAGTTATCCGTCACATTTGTCGTGTACATATTTAATGCAAATTTAAGACTTACGTGATTACTACTGAAGAATACCACTGTAAGAAATGGATCATATTAAAATGAAGTCCTGATGTGAGAAACATAAAAAAATACAATCTAATTCCTTCTTTTCTCTTCTCTTCTTTTTTTACAGAAGTCGGTTCAAAAGTACCAGGACAACATAACAAAACAAGATTTCACACCTTGGTTGGGCCCGGAGTAGCGTCGTCCGCGGAGAGAGGAGAGCTCGTCCTCAGTGCGATCGGTGAGGTGGTTCACCGACATCGTAAAGCCGCGACGAGCCCGGTTGTTAGAGTGGATGAATCTGAAGAAGGAGAAATAAAATGAAAAAAATATTAGGTAGCCTTTATCTAAGCACATTAATCGTCGATACAAATTTGGGTCGGAACCCATGCGTGTCTCTTACTAAGAATATGTAAGGCCCGCCTGAATAAAAAATCTCTTTAATAACAAAAATGTGCATAAAAAGTTTTATACTATAAAAACTAGAACAGGAGCCATAAGCATCGCGCGTACAGTCAAACATTATCTCACTGAGCCACAATGGCCGCATCAAAGATTTTTTTAATTCAATTATAGTCAACAATGTCTTTAATTGTGAAAAATTTGTGACATACCTAAGATTCTGCCTGAAGATGTTAATCCTTTTTGTGTGTTCAATGTCAGACGCATATTGCTTGTTGTGTTTCATTTTGAATCTGTTGAAAAAAATATATACTAATTATAATGAAACCGACAGCTGAAATTTAACAAAAAATTTAACCGTATTGACGCGGTACTGGAAACACATTTCATAACTCATTTAAAAGTCAATGGACAATACAAATATAGGTATGTTAATTAAAATTGTATACCAATAAAAATCGGACATCGGCTTAATTTCTTTATTTTAATGATAAAGACAAAGAATAGAAAATATTTTTGAATAAATTATAATTCTAAGTAAAATTACAATATTAATATGTTATGAATTTGAATTGTGACCAAACTCTTAATTTAAAACTTTACTTTACCTATCAAATTCACTCTCGACATGACCATCGTGGACGGGATGAACAAATTCCTTCATAGGATTGAATGTTGCAAAGTGTTTTGATCCCGGTCCGGGGAAAGAAGTACACTTGAACTCTGTAATAAATATATAAAGTTAATTTTAAATATATTGCCACTAATTTCCAACTTAATATAAGGTGTTAGATTCAGAACTCAACGCCGCTATATCTTTGTAGTGCAGACAAAGTTAATAATTTAAATATAAACTTTCTCCCGTTTTCAACTATCCCAAACATGTAATGTTGGTATCTTCAGAGTTATTTTTATTTTTTATGCTCAAACTCCCCAAAAACTTTGCTTTATAAATTTACGTTTAAAAAACTACTTAAATACTCATTTAAACTATACGCGTTTCCCACAATTATTATTTTTTATTTCATACTGTAATAAAAAGAACAAATTAAAGTTGTACTAAACTAAAAACATTGTACCTGGATCAACTTTAAAAACATCTTGATCAATATCATCCACATTGTAGTCCTTATAGTCTATGTAATAGTGATCGTAGTGGGAACCTAGTAACGAATTGAATCCTTTCATTTCATATCTGAAAATACACAAATATATTTATTTAGCTTACAGGTAGATGATACTGAAGATAAACGAGGCTGTAAACTGATTATTAACTGGGTTGTAGGTTCGATTCCCAGTTGAAGGAATCTTCGCTCTGGTGAAAAGACACAGCGCGGCGTGGAGGTCTGTCACTTAAAACGCAAGTAAGCAAGTAAGTAGTCAGGCATGGGGTATGGAATAACTTAATATTAGGTTCCCTCTGAGCAGGAAGCCTACCTAACTTACTATATAACATGTTGTGTGAAGTTAAAGTAAAACATAATAGTAGACAGGGGGTATTCCTAATAAGAGAAGTCAGGCAGGTTTCACACTGTGAACAACGAGAGTGTTCATACTATTTTTTTTATACAAGAATATATCTCATATAAGAATTAGAGATCAGATCAAGAACGACCGGCTGCAGAGTGACTCTACCCTATTGTTTTATCCACATTTCAGTCATTCAGGAAGCTACTATATAATAAAAATGAAAAAATTAAAAATATATTATAAAGAAATATTTTAAAAACACCGACCTGACAGGTATAGCAACTGCATCTCCCCCCAAACTCTTCCTGTATTTCACCCACATTGTGTATTTATTCACTTTATCACCAATATTCATGACCATTCGCCATTTTGAAGTGTCAGAGTCTTGCATTGTTTCTGTACCTAAATTATATTAAAGGTATTTATTATATCTTCGAAATACCATACCAATACTGAAATTAAAAAGACAAGGGGACAAATTTGGCCATAAACACGGTGGTTGTGTCAACACTTAATGTCTCGAAAATTAGGCGGTGAGTATGGAATGTCTTAAGATTAATCTTTGAGACAATCATTGGATCAAAATAATTGCAAGATTTCTGTAGATTTACTGATTTGTCGGTTCTACCGATTAGTTGTTCTATTATTTGGTTAATTATTTGAATAAAGAATTCAATTCTATTCAACTTTTTGAATAAAGAATATTTTGAATTTGATTAGTTGGTTGACAGTTGGCGAATTAAATGGTCGATTGATTAATAAAGAGATTTGTCAATTCAGGGTTGACAATAACTTACCGGCAAATTTGAAGTCAGTCATGTCAGGCAAAACTGACTGTATCCCGATGCTCTCGTCTTTCGTGCCGTTCACTTGTAAACATGTATCACGATTTAATATTTGTTCTGTCGTTATTGGCGCTATCTGTGGAAATTTTAATAAAGTAAGTAAAGTGAATGTAGATTAAAGTAATAAGAGAATGAACTTATATCACACAACCCACATAAATCAGTATAGGCAGAGAAATCTATTGATAAGACACTCCGTTACCCACTCCGCTCAATTTTCAAGACGTGCGATTATTGGCTAAATCAAATCAAATTGGCTTCACGCTGTATCCGCCACACCTCAGGGTAGACAGAGGGATCCTAATATTAAGACACTCTGTTCCCCACTTTTTGCAAAATTCTGTAGGCATTGTGTGTTGACTGGCAGAACTCAAAGCCGCTGCTTGCCTCGACACCAGAGTGAAGAAATGGAAATATAAACGTAAATAAATATTTCACTTAATTGAGCGGGGATCGAACCCCACACCCGTCGCGTCACAGTCGCACTCTTGTGCCGCTGCGCCACGACGGTATCACGGCGTGTTACTAAAATGAAGAAATATAAGTTATTCACTCAATCTCCCCAAGTTGAAATCCACAATCTATTGCCAGATTTAGGCCAAATAAAAATAAACTTTGAGTTAGGTCAATTTCATTCTAAATGTGTGGACTTAACGTGGTTGTACGCATCAAAGATTTAGTTAAATATAACCTTACTCTTACGCACAAGGTCAACGACCTATGAGCAATGAACATGTGTTAAATTCGTAATAGAATACAATCGTGACAAAAATTATTAACAAATAAATAGACTTAGGTAGCTGTAATCGATCCGAACATAAATTACAGAATAAAAATAACGTTTTACAAGTTCTATTGCATATTTAATATACTCGTTGACTTTTCAATGTTTAGTAATTGATGCTCGATAAATTCCGGATTCATATTAGAACCTTTTTTTTTTAAATTTCGTTATAAATATTATAAAGTAATTTTAAAATCACACTATTACACACAAGATTTATTATACAATTACCATAATGTCATCATAAAAAAAATGTTTGTTGTAAATAAAAATAATAATAAATGTATGTGTCAATTAAATACATATTATGATATGTATAAGAAAATAAAAACCTACGACAATCAAATAAAAGTAATAAAAAAATACCTTTATGGACGTGCCAAATTGTGGATAAACAGACGCTGAAAGCTGGTAGGTTTTGACCATAGTGCCATAATAGTCGATGCGGGATTTGCCATTCTTGCTGTCGAACCTGTGAAAATATTCTTATTGAAACACGTGTAACACTGTGGTGCGTATACATACGTATCTTTAGGGAGTTGAAATCCCAACTCACGAGAATCTGCACCAAACACGTTATAAAAAAAAATTATTTAATAAATAATTAGCTTACACAAGATGTAAATACTGACAATGACGCATTTATATTTATATCAATATTAATTCAAATTATAATTAATTAAATGAATGAATAGATGTAAGAAAAGTCATTAGAGTAAGTTAATTTTATCAGTTATTCATAATTTGGAAGTTTGTGTGTAATAAAATTGTTTTTTGGGGAGACCAACATGTAACCAGATTTCATGAATATCTGCACTGGTACCAAGGCAAAACCACGGCGTTGAGTTCCGTCACTCAACACACAATGCATCGATAATTCAGTGGAAAGTAGAGTAGAGTAAACCTTGAGTCATAACACTAGGTTTCCTCTACCTACCCTGCAAAATGCGGGATACAGCGTGAAGCTGAGAAAAGAAAGATCAAATGAACAATTCTAAGTTCGTTTCAGGCCGTGGCACCAGAGCACAGAGTCTGACAAAGACGTTTACAGCTTCGATTTCCCCTCCCCTGTTGTTACAAAAAATGTCTCGAAATTAGAGCGAAAAGTGAGGAAAGGAGATTAAAATATTATGTTGCCATTTTTACTGTGCAAATATTCTTAAAAAAAACAACATTCATTTCTTTCATTCTTTTTGTAATACTAAAATCATATAGATATTTTCAGTTGTTCTTTCATTAAATAAAATCTTGTGCACATTCGCAAATCTTTAATTTAATTAGGTTAAACAAATAACAGTAAAATAAATTCTTTAATCATTAGTTCAAAGACCTTTAATACAAAGAACAATTGCTAACTATTACACTTGATCAAATAGAGAATATTGAGTCACATTAAACTGATATTTAGATGTAATATTTTTTGAATTAATTTAGTTTTTTTAGCCTTTGGCATATTTTAAGGCAAGGTTGTTGTTAGTCCCATATCCTGCTACCTCGGAACATAGTGCTTAAACACTCTGTTCTTACTAATAAACTTCCATATCCCCCTTACTATCGAATTCTGGAAGTGTTGTGTCGAGTCCACCTCATTTAAAGTCACATGGTGACCCAAAGCAGCTTCAATCCAAATGTTTATTAATTTGCATATTAGAAAATACAAAGCAAGTTTTTATATATTTAAATATTAACTCTAATATAAATAACAAACCCAATGTATAATTTTAAATAATAATGTAGAATAAACAACATGTTATCATGAAGCTTGACCTGTAGATAAAGTTCATATTATAAGTTAAGATTGACCTCATGTAGTAGACACACACTGGATTTATATGATTAATTTCACTTCAATTTTACCACCAACTTTTATCAACACTAGCTTTTGTCTGTGGCATCATAATTTTGACCACAGGTAAGATAGATAAAATTGAAATAAATAACTTGATGTGTGGCCTACCTAACACAAAAATGATTTTTCAACTAATAAACTCTTCAGGTTAACAATATTAACTATTAATGTCATTTATCTAATAAAGAGAGAACCTAGTGTCAAGACATTCCATTTTCTACTTTTCTCACAAAAACAAAACATTAACACATTCTTTCTAAACATTTTTTTTATTTATTATTATTTTCCTTTACACTAATCACATCATTTACAACTTGACAAGGTCTTTGATCTGACCAACTATATAAACTACAATATGGTAGAGTAATTATAATATGTAAATATGCCTTATTACAAACAATATGTATCAATTATTGAATCATCTCAATAAGACCGGCAACTTCATACTTTGTATTTAATTTATTAATTAATATTAAGCTTTTATTCTTATCTTCTTTCTTTTTATCTGCTTTTACTTGGAAAACTATCATTAACTAAACAAAGCTAAATAAAGTTCTGTACTTTTACTGTTTTTATATTTTCTAATATCTATCACATATATTTATACATATGTTAGATTTAATAAATGTTAAGTATTTTAAAATATTTACTAAGTAAGTGGAAAAACAAAGTATAAGAAAATTAAATATATCAAAACACGTTAAACTTACAAAATGCGCCAAATTTACCACAATTTCTTACAAGATATTATAAAAAAAATTTTAGTAACTGTAAAAAACAACTCACCAAGCGTAGAATGGTTCGTGGAGTTCCGCATAAGGAATATTTAGCAATCCCTTAACTGTATACACATTACTCCATTGCGGCGGAGAATCTACGAAATTGAAAAATAAAGCAATTAACATAATTTATTCTGGAATTTTACAATCTAAAATTAATAGAAATGATTACACCATGTTCATAAGAATTCACATAATAAGAAAAAGAAAAAATTTACATAATAAGAAAAAATCAACAAAGTAAAACCGGGTAGGTAGTGTAATTATCTTTTTTCGTTCATGTTTTTCTATCATTCCTTGAAAGTTGTACTTTTAAAAACCCAATATAAGGCTAATATATTATTAAATATAAGTTTATTTTACCTTTATCCGCCTTGAATGCTGTGGTAGAAGCAATAAAAATAAATAATAACACGCGCAAAAACATTCTGAACGTGCGTTCACGATCGCCGCCACAATCAGAATGACAATTTGTCAAATAACTGACAGTTAAATATTTTGGTCGACCGTAAGGCATTGTTATATTAACATACTTTTCGATAAATATTAATAATTAAATAATATTGCCAGTCTCCTTGCTTATTTATATATTAATTTATTAAAGTAATATAACAACTACTGATTTTGTCGCGTGATCTACTGAAGTGTCTTTTGAGCCGGTGGTAGTTCACTATAATACTGACAATACTCGCTAAAGTGCTTCAAAGTATTAATCCACTTATGAAAATATATATATATATTAATTTATTTCTAGACGACATAGCTGTTGGTGTAAAAGGATACATACGGCTGTAACCGCAATGGTTGTACTATCGATTTCACTCGTGGAGGAATCATATATTTAATATTTAATTTCTTCGTTCTGGGTGTTTAGTTCCATCACTCAACACGCAACACCTCCAGATTTTGGCAGAAAGTGGAGAACGGAGTATCTTAACACCGAAGTTCCCTCTGCCTACCCTGCTGTGTGGGGGATACAGCGTGAAGCTGAGAGAAATATTTTCATTGAGTTCCATCACACACTCACACAATACCTTCAGAATTCGACGAAAATGGGGAACGGAGTGTCTTAACACTAGGTTCTCCTACCCTTCTCTATTTGCTGTGTGTGGGATATAATGTGAAGTTAAATAAAAAGTTATTAATATGCAATATATACAATATCAAAATAATAAAAAAAACATTTTGTTATCACAACCTAATATTTATCATAAATTTTGCTTTCAATAATAATTTTTGTGGTATTATAACGTATATGTATATATATGTCACTGTGAACACTGTCTTACTACGAGCACACATTATGTTACAAAGTAACAAACATAAATACCGTACCATGAAACGGTATTTGGAGCACTTCAGCTTAATCATTTTCTTGTAAAAATATTACAAAAATACCTAAGTAATGTCATGAAAACAAATATTACAAGAATTTAAAAATGTTTATAGTTTATCTGCATTAAATGTATTTTTTACATTTCCTTTTTTTTCTCTAGCCGTGGCTTTTTCTTAATAGTCTACAATTTAAAATGAAATTTATATTATAATTTCTTTCTGATGTCGAGGCAAACCACAGTGACGAGTTCTGCTATTCCCCGCGCACCACCAGAGGAGCTACGGGTGATGTCATATCGACCTGGAAACACTGCTGAAGGCTGGCCATTCCTCAGTTTCGAGGTATGTGGAAGGAAGTTCCAACGAAACCGTACAGTAGTGGAGTGCCACGTATCTAGGTGGAGTGAATGATATTTTAGCTTGTGACGCACTTTACGGTTAGAAAATATTAATTATAATTAATAATAATATTCAATTGCCAACTCTTTAGAAAATATGTAGCAACAACATTCTTTAAAGTGGTATAACCTTTTTTACTTATAAACCGATAGAAATAGAACTAAGATTAAATATTAAGCCGTTCCTGATATTAGTGTGAACAGACAAACAGACCAAAAATTTAAGTCATTTAGTTAATTATTACGTTATTAATGCCACGTTTAATATTATAATTACATCTTTAATGTATAGTACAGACACCGATCCCTTACAATTAAATTATAAGTATAGATTTGCGAGAAAGGAGGCCAGTAAAATGAAAATTAAAATGTTTAAATGGAGCACAAACACAAAATTTGTAAATTTGCTCAAACATATTTTTTTTCAACAAAACTGTTCCTTGTGTGTTCGAAAGGCATAGTATAATTTTAAATAAAATAGCATTCCTAGTTTTACTTCTATCGTATCTTCTAGCTCTAAACTTCTGGAAACAGGAAGTTACTAAAGAAGTTGCCAGTAAGTCAAAAGAAATTAATTTAGTAGTAAAAATTAATTTCTAAATATATAATAAAAAATGTTTAATGACAACTGGTATATATTATTTTGATGTTGACTTTGACACTTTGATGACAGTTAAATGATATCTAATGTCATTTATCGTATTCTGAGATAGTTTGTTTTTGTACAAAAAGTATAAAAATATATAATAAATTAATTGCCTATTTTAGTAAATATAAAAGACAAATACTTATTGTATATATTTTTTTAATCGAAAATAATAATTATAATATAATTGTAATTTTTTACATTTCTGTGTAAAATGAGTAAGAAGCCAATATCATTTGGAAAAATTAGTTTTAATGTAAAAAAACCATCATCAAATGATGATAAATCGACATCAGGCTTCGGTACATTTGGTCGTACTCCAATACAAGAACAGAAGGACATCGAAGAAATACCCGATGATCCTGAAACAAGAGACGTTCAGAGGATAATGGGAATCAAACATTTTGGTAAAAAAGCTAAAAACTACGATGTAGAAGAAATGATTAAGGAAGCGAAAAAAACTGCTATAGAAACTCAGACCAAAAAAGCCTTAGCTCAAGCACAAGCAGAAAAAGGAGCAATAGCTGAAAATGATAATATTGATTCTGTTATTGGGCCTGTGCCACCTAAACCTGATGAAGAAAGTGATGAAGAATTAATAGGTCCTCCTGTGCCATCAAACTTAAAACTTTCAGTAAAGGAGGATGGAAAAGAGGATGACTCTAAGGGTGATGACAGTTACAATGAACTAAGTGACTCTGATGATGAAGAACTATCATTTATAGATAGAATACCACACAAAGAAGAGGTTAGTATTTATTTTACTAAACTTTTTGACAATTTATATATATAGTAAGGTAAATAAGCAGTACCAAAATAATGTATGTAGGTATGACATTTGACCAAATGCAATATCTGCAGGTTTTTTGCACATTTAACATAATGTTTGTTTCATTGTGGTACAAAGCTGTGAAAAGGAGTTAAAACAAGGAAGAGTAAAGAATAAAGCTGATAAAAATGTTAATATTTTACAGGTGGAAATGCATCATGGGCCAAAAGCTGTTTCAGCACTCGCAGTGGATCCATCTGGTGCTCGTCTTGCTACTGGATCAATTGATTACAATGTTACTTTTTGGGACTTTGCAGGTAAAGTATTGTGTGTGCAAACCTTTGAAATATTTCCATTTTCCCTGCTTTGGTGGACAAAACCCAGCATTGAGTCCCCCCCACTGTACATTAAATGCCTCCAGAATTCAGTGAAAAGTTGAGAATAGAAGTTTTTTAATTGACACAGAGTGTCTTAACCCTAGGTTCCCAGGTTCAAACGCCATACATCCTAAATAATAAAAACAATTTATGTATATAAAAATTAAATTGTTTAAAAAAAATCCACTATTACCAATAAGCTACATTTTCAGGTATGGACACTTCAATGCGCTCCTTTCGTTCCCTCTACCCTTGTGAGAACCACCCAATCAAGGCCTTGCAGTATTCGGCCACAGGTGACTCCATATTGGTTGTGAGTGGTTCGGCACAAGCCAAAGTGCTGGATAGAGATGGATTTGAAGTCCTCGAGTGTGTGAAGGGTGATCAATATATTAATGATATGGCTAAGTGAGTATTTGTAGTATTTTAGTCATACAAAGAGCTTAACTGAGCTACGCTGAGTGTCTTAACATTAAGAGCAGGTTCAGTTAAAAAATGTTCATAGCACAAATGGTTCAATAAAAGGGTATCTTTTTCCTAAAACATTTGAATCTAGTTGGTCAGCAAGATATTGTTGTATTATTATTTATTACACTTTAAATTCATACTTATTATATACTTACTTATTATTAATAAAATTGGCAATTTTACAGTTTCATTAATATATTTTTCAATATTTATTTATTATGTTACCTGTGCCCTATGAGGAACAGAATGTCTTGACACTATGTTCCCTTTGCTCACACTTATACTCTGCAGGAAACCGCCAAAAATTGAAGTACTCTGGATAAATCCAAAGATTCCTCCTTTCAATCTTAATAAGATTTATTATTTAATTAATTTTACTAAATATTCTACCATAAAATATTATATATTTACAGAACAAAAGGCCATACAGCAGCTTTAAACAGCGGCTGCTGGCATCCGCAAATACGTGAAGAATTCATGACCTGTTCCCAAGATGGCACTCTCAGATTATGGTTGACGGAAAATCCAAAAAACCATAAAGCTGTCATCAAACCACGACAAACTGGAGGTTTAAAGACTAATCCAACATCTTGTTCATATTCACGAGACGGGAATACAGTTGCTTGTGGTTGCTTCGACGGGTCCATACAGATGTGGGATCATAGGAAGAACTTTGTTAACACAACTGTTCAGCTACGCAATGCTCATCAGAAACAAACTGAAATAACTTCTATTGCTTTTTCTTATTTAGGAACGTATTTGGCAAGTCGTGGTAACGATGAAACGTTGAAATTATGGGATTTAAGAAATTTTAAGAAACCATTACATGTATTTAATGACTTGTTTTCGAGATATGAGCAAACTGATTGCAGTTTTAGTCCAGATGACAGTATGATATTTACAGCGGAATCGTTACAAAAGAATCAGAAATTTGGACGTCTTCTGTTTTATAACACAAAGACTTTTGAGGAGATAACACATTTGAATGTCGCTCAAAGTCATATAATAAAAGTTGTTTGGCATCCGAAATTGAATCAAATATTCACAGGGTGTGCAAACGGCGTAGTTAAAATATACTATGACAACAAAAGAAGTTTGAGAGGTGCTAAGTTATGTCTAGTAAAGACAAATAGAAAGAAACAATCAATGGAAATTGTTAGTTCCCAACAGATTATAACTCCTCATGCTTTACCATTGTTCAGGCAAGAGAAATTGAGGACGAGTAAGAAAAGAATGGAGAAAGAGAGGCTGGATCCTGTCAAATCCCATCGACCTGATCTTCCAATAACTTCAGGGCAAGGTGGAAGGGTGGCGGCTTCAGGAAGTACCCTCAGTTCCTTCGTAATAAGGAACCTTGGGTTGAGTAAAAGGGTTGATGACGATCAAGATCCAAGGGAAGCCATTTTGAAATATGCAAAGGAAGCCGAGGAAAATCCCTTCTGGGTTGCACCGGCTTATAAGAAAACTCAACCGAAACCTATTTTTCAAGATGATGAACCTGACGCAAAGAAGTCTAAAAGTGACAGTTGATTTCAAAATCATGGTAGAATGGGAATTAAAGTTATGTTAAATGAGAAAACACAAACAAATTGGGGACTTTTATGATAATCTGTAAAATATATAAAAGATGTTACCACTGACTGAGGTAAGACGCGCGCACGAGGCGCTGTGCGTAGAAACGTCAAATTTGTACAGAATTTTATTTTAATTTGTACACTCTAATCTTAGAAATCGCTTAACCAATTAAAATGCAATCTTTACTATAGTATTTTCATTTAGTTCCCAAAAAAATTAAGGCTTTTATTATTTCAATCGCTTCATATAATTTAAAAAATATAAAAATGTAAGTGTATTGTTCAACATAACAGCAACACAAATTTTATTAAATTGTCAGAATCAAAGTTTTATCAAAAGTTATTTTTAGTTTATTTTTAAAGTTTTGTCTTGAAAATAATAATGTTGGTTGGATCAAGCGGGTAAAGTCATGGACTGGTCGCTTACTTAATATACTTCTTATTTTCACCAGTCTGGTGAAATTAATACATCGAGTTCCTCCACTCAGCTCCAAACAAAAATAGTTTACCCTATCCTTTTTGGTTAACACTACTTGCAGACACCCATCAACTTGCAGACTGGAAGGTATAAGCTCTGTACTACTAATTAAATAAAAACAACTATAATTTTTTTTTGAAAAAGAGGCCGTGGTGGCGCAGTGACACAAGGTTCGATTCCTACTCGAGGAAGCGAAACCTTTCTTTACGTTTATATTTCCATTTTTCTTCGCTCTGGTGTCGCGGCAAAGCGCGGCGTTGAGTTCTGAACTCACTCAACACGCAATACCTCTAGAATTCGGCAGAAAGTGGGGAACGTAGTGTCTTAACATTGAGGTTCCCTCTGCCTCCCCTGCTGTGGGCGGGATACAGCATGAAGCTATGAAAAAAATCTATAAAATGTTATCATATTTTATTACTATTCCTATAAATTTTACATAATATTACAAACAACTATGTCTAAGCTCTAGCCGCAGCAATCTCTGGTTCTCTATTATCACTGAAGGGATGTAAAGGTGATCTCGCTGAGTTCTGTAAAAGGAAAACAAAATTAGTAATATATCATCTCCCAATTAAACTTTATGATATAGTCTAGCGACATTATATGTTATTCACAAACTTTCACATTTATAATATTTCATAAATATGATATCATAATATTTGAACAAAATTGGCGCCAGTCCGTAACGCAGAGGCAAAAGCGTGCGACTGTAAACGTGACAGGTTGTGGGATCAATCCCCACTAGAAGAAATGAAATATTTAATGTTTTGTATTCCTTTCGTTCTGGTAATGAGGCAAAGGTCTCTGAGCAAAGTTGAATTCCGCAACAGTTGAGTTGCGAAATGCAATGCCCCCATAAATTACTTAAGACCTGTTTATACCTGCAGTCTAGCCCAAAACGAACAAAATAGGTAAATAACTAACCAATTTCTTAGCTCTCTCCACAAGTATGTCAAAAGCAAAATGATTCAAAATAACTCCAGTTGGCAACGCCACTCCTTGGAATCTGTACAGCTGCTTCACGTCGCTATCTGAGCCACCTAAAATAAAATAATAAACATATAGTATGCTCGACAAGTAACCTATGAGTTATTCTGATGTATACTATGATATGTTGTACTGTAGTCTCATCTAAATTAGTTCAGGAGTTTTTGCGTGGAAAAGGAAAGTTTATAAGTTTCCAAACTTATAAACTTTCATCTCAACATTTATAATATTAGTAGGATTAACAAGTATTACTTAAAGTTAATAACATTAAAATGATGTACAAAAATTTCAAAAATGGCTAGGATTTGCACTTGTTCAAGTCTCAAAGAATCCAAAATATTTAGCTTTGCAAAAAAAAAACAGTTAATTTCTAATTATAATTAATTTACCTTGTAGTTTATGCACTGAAGTGATAGCAACTCGGCCAATCTGCCCAGTGTTGGCTATCATCGGGCCCTTTGATATATCTATGTATTTATCTATTTTATATAATGTTATTATACCTGAAAATAACATAAACATAATTTACTGAATATATAAAAGTCGATAATATATATAAAAAATGATAACTGTCAATGCGACGGTTGTGGGTTTGATTCCCACCTAGTGCAATGAAATATTTAATATTTTCATTTTCTCACTCTGGTAACGAGACAAAGCACGACATTGAGTTTCGCCACACAGCACACAATGCCGTATGAAATAAATAAGCAAAAATAAATACTAACTTACCATTAGCCATTGCTATACTAGGTATCTGCTTGGCCTTGTGCTCATTATCTCTAAACATTTCCAGTGCAAGTTCTTCTGAAACATCTAATCTTTCAACTGGTAATTGTTTTCTACATAATTGTACATATTCCGCACTTAATGTGTGCAACTCTTGAGGATTAGGGTTCCAATCGAGTGTGGGGAGATCTATGTCATAGATGAATGACCCGCTTCGGACTGTGGATTGAGACAATTAAAGCTTATTTTATTAATGGAAGAGGATAATATTTTCTAAATATATTTAAAAGTAATGTTAAATAAATAAAAATAATTGCAATGAAGTACTGAGTAATGATAAAAAAAATTTAAAAAATATATTTTTTTTTACTATTGAACTCAATATCTCGAAAATCAAGAAGTGTGTGGGGATAACAGTGTCTTAACACTAGGTCCTTTATCACCCCTACGCAATTCAGCTTATATCATAAAAATAATATAATGTAATAATATAAATAAATATAGAATAATTTGCACTTACTGTCAGGGCCGGGGAAGCTATGCAACTTTACAGGCACATTGTCCTTAAAGGCCACAGTGGCACTCGCCCCAAGGACTAAAGAGCAAGTACGCCAGAACGCCTTGTTCACTTGTTGTGGCTCTTGTATGTTGTATCTTTGTAGCTATATACAAAATAATAAGTATATAATTAGTAATTCATTTTACTTATCATAAAGCAGTACTAATTATATAGAAATATATGTATAATTAGTATGTTTTGTTTTTTTTTTATGTAATTCATTTTAAGGAGATTGTAACTGTTAGTGTGACTGCAAACACGACGGTTGTGGCTTTGAGTCCTGTTCGGGGAAAATAATTATTTAATATATTAATTTCTTCACCCTGGTAAGAAAGCAGGCATTGAGCTCCACCACTAAATACGCAATGTTTTAACAATTCGGCGGGAAATAGTGCTTATCAAACTTCCTTCTGCTTATCCTATCATAGTGTTTTAAGTAGCAGAACTCACTGTCGCACTTTGTGCTAACAGTGCAAGGTAATTAAAATAAATCAATCCACAAGTAAGAATTGAACTTACAGTCAAAACAACTGTATCACAACAACCTTAGAGAGATGGATAAAATATGAATACATGAAACAGGGCAAACTTTTGTGATCTTATTTCTTTTCAGCTTTAGGCAGTATCTCACATCTAGCAGGGCAGGTAGAGAAAGCCTCGGAAATCTAATAAGTCACTCTATAACACACTTTCTTTAAAATTTCGAGGCATTGCATGTTGACTGTCAGAATTCAATGCTGCACTTTGTCTTATGTTACATCTGATATTTATTAATATTCAATTAATTTGATTTTATTATAAGTTATTGAGATGTTACTTCCACAATATATTTTCAGCATTGCAATATATTTTCTTAGTACAACTTAAAAAACAGGCTAAAAAATTAATAACCTCCAATGTGCAGTTTTCAGTAAGAGGCCTGTGCATGTCCCAATACACTGACCCATCTAGCAAAGCCAATGCACTGGATTCTGTATGCCATTCTCCTAAATCTAAAATAATAACAAACAAAATATAAATTCAGTTTATATTTAAGTCAAAATTATTCACAATTAACTAAAGGAGTTAAGGGTAACAAGTAAGAGTGTATAACACCACATTCTATGTGCAGGAGGCAACTAACATCAAAATTAGTAACATAATTTAATTATATATTATATTACCTACAAGTAATTCATCAATCTATAAAATCTTTAGAAGGAACGCATAATTTAAAGAGGTCCTGACTGTTAATCCTAAAAAACTATTGGGCTTGTTTTTTTATTAGTTTCATGCAGTCGGGGTTTTTGTTATTTAAAATTTTTTTTATTATTATTTTAAATAATCACCACAGACATGTTGTCTGTATCTTTCTTTACATATATTATTAGGAATTTTTGTTACTTTTTATCTGTTGTTTAAATAGTTAACAACCTTCATATTCATATACAATAGATATGACGGAGTGTAAATTTTGTATTGATTTCAACTTACGTTTTGCACAATCATATGGCGTAGAAATATCTTTGTTCATAACAAGAGTACAATCATTTGGTACGCCTTTATAGTTTATTTCGATTTTTTCTATTCTTCCAACCTTTTCTTGTTGTCGTTTCTTTTCAAGTACAAATAGATGATTACGGCGTTCTAAAGCTTCTTTACTACTAAGACATCCTATGAGAAAAATATATTATATTTATTATAATAATTTATTTTAATATGTAATATTTATATTGTGCCAAAACAATAAATTAATAAAGTATTTTTGAAGACATACTGATGTTAGTAAATTTTATAGCTGCGCTATTCATTAAAACTGTTTTAGATAATATTAGGGCTCGCTGTTTCATTTTTGTGTTATTTAAATATATTATATTATTTATAAATTGGTTAATAATCAAATATATTTGTAGGTTATACTTCTAACTCATTTATTTGACAATTGACATTGGAAGGTATGTTTTGTGTTGCCACTTGTGTTTTATTTATGGTTATATAATTTTGTTCTATATGTTATCTGTAGTAACGCCACTTTAAAATTAATAAAGTTAGTACAGTTTCAATTTAGACATATTAGATAGATAGAAAAACTTTATTGCACACAAAGCTGTAACAGAGGAAAGTATAGAGCAATCTTAAAATAAATTCAGAGCGTACAAAGGCGATCTTATTGCAGATAGCAATCTCTTACAGACAACCTTTTAAAAGAGTAATTTAGTCTTAAGAGTTCCGGGCTAGTGCAAATTTAAAGTGTTCAAAAAAATGTTAAATATTCATTCATTTAATTTCTTTAAAGAATAAGAACAAAATATACATACAAATAATACAATTATACATAAATACAAATATACGTTATATATATATATATATATATATATATATATATATATATATATATA
>JBAIZZ010000193.1:147988-182607 GCA_037355905.1 Heliconius aoede
TATATATATATATATATAGAAACCACTCACTTATAAAATAACGAGTTAATTACCTAACCGTAGTACTTGGGGCGTTAAATTTGAACACTTTCAGTTGCGACGTCAGCCATGCGTGACAATTTTACTAAGCGAAATGCTTGATTATTGCGTTACTATACAACCTGCCTCCTAATTCTACTATCACTCTCAGAGACGTCAATTAGCATTAGCAATTTAATTAATTACTGCGTCTGCTGCCGAAGTGAACGTTGTGGGTTCGATTTCCACTCGCTCGTGTAATAAGACAAAGCGAACCGTTGAGTCCATCCATTCCATTCAACACACAAAGTCTCGAAAATTAGGTAAGCGTGGCAAATAAGTGGGGACCAGTGCCTAACGCTAGGTTCCCTCTGCCTTCCCTGCTATCCGGGACACAGCTGCAGATTAAGCAGAGGTAAAGTCAATTTCATTTATACTGTAAATTAAGTGTTAGGTATGATCGATACGTGTGGATATTTCTTAATGTTAAGTTAAGGACTGGTTAAAGGTATGCAAGGGCGATAAAATAACAAAAAGTTTAAAAATAACTGATATAAAGTAAAATGACTATTTTGTTTCTAATTATAAAAAGTAATATAATTTTTAATTACAATTGTGGCGGAACGTTGCGTTTACTTCAGCCGTAATAAGTGAAATTAAGTTTTTCTTTCATTTGGAAATTGGATTAATTACCTATTTATATGAAGTAATTATTATCTATATTATAATTATAATATCCTATGTTAATTACCTAATAAATCTTATCAATTTTTATTGATAACAGTTTTTATAATGTGAATGTAACAGGACTCGAACCCGTGACTCTTGGATATCGTCCATCCATAACCCATAAATACAACAAACTGTATTAAGTACTTAATACCAATTTCGACGTTAAGAGGTTCAAAAAATATAGCTCATTTGGTTAAATCATTCATATCCATCACAAGTTTTTATACTGTTTTTTTTAAAGATGAAGGGGATTTTTTATTTAAGTTTTGATCGAATATGTTCCTGTAAAGGTTGTTTTTGTTTAATTTGTTATTTCTTAATAAAATTTCTGGTATGGACACCCGACTATTCTGGGGTGGGCACAGGCCACCCGGCCCTCCCTATTCCTTAGTCGATCAAGCGAAGTCGCACGTAAAAACTATACAAGTCTTGTTTATTTAATTAAAAAAATTACTTTTTGAGAAAAGTGATTTGGGTTAATGATTTTAACAGAACGTGACGATGTTATGAGATATTTTAATGATACTTAATGGTTACTTCCTCTTTACTAATACACATAAAATTTACATAAGTGTTATATGACTTTAAAACTGTTCATTTTATTTACATTGTTATATCATATATGTTAACATAATATTTTAAACATTTTTTTATATATTTTGCTTGAAAAACTATGGGACTATGTAATAAAAATCTTAGGAGGTCGAAAGACCTACTTGTAAAAATTATATCATAATGACTTTTTACAAGTAGGTAGGTAAATTGACAATTATAAGGAAATTATAATAATTATATCGGAAATTTGTAATGTTTCAAATTGTTGGCTTTATATATGACGAACAAAGAGGCAATCTAGTGTTAAGACACTCACTCCGTCCACTCGCCGCCCAAAGTTCAAACTTTGCGTGTTGAACGGTAAAACAACGTCGCGTTGGGCGGTTTGGGTTTTGCACCAGATTGAGAACTCTCATTTCACTCTCAAATCAAATCAAATCAGCTTCATGCTGCGGAGGGAATCTAGTTTATCACTCCGTTCCCTACTTTCTACCGAATACTGGAGGCATTGCGTGTTGAGTGGCAGAACTCAACGCTGCGCTCGACACTAGAGCGAAAAAATGTCAATATTAATTTCAATAAACATTTAAAGTGGGGATCGAACCCATAACCAGTCGGTTTACAGTCACACTTTGTGCCCTGCGCCACAATTGCCGTTGACTTTCATTTTATTGTCAACAATTTATTTTTCCAAGCTGGAAACGAACCCACAACACAACCGTCACGTTTGCAATATGAATTAATTATAAAAAAGCACAATGTCACAGCGACCATCACCGGATATTGGCCTCATTATGATACAGTCAGCAGATAACATAATTAAAATCGATAATCTATACGCAGAATTACATTATTTAAGGACTTTGTGACGCAGTGGGCAGTGCGTCAAAGTTTGACTGAACTTATATACGCGATGGTTGTGGGTTCGAATCTCACTTGGGGTAATAAATAATTTTCATTTCACCAATCTGCTAGACAATGTGCGGTGTTGTGTTACGCTACTCGACACACAATGTCTTAAAATTTGGACGATGAGTAGAGATTGGAGTGTCTTAAGACCAGGTTCCACCTGCCTAAACTCATGTGCAGGAAGAGTTATGAGGCTGCTTTTGATTAATAATATGTTTTTTTCAATAGTCACTCAAATACCAGCGTTTCCTTTCAGTTAAGAAATTCGTTTTATGAATTGAATTAATATGTACCTAAAAGGGGGATATGATTCTTTTATGCCGAAAGTAACCTATTATTTAATAAATGACTCTTAATTAGAATTTGAATGGATTTATTTAGGGCCAAAACAAAAGGCTGATATATGTATGACATGCTTCACTTTTTATACCTGCGTCCTCAAGTTAGCAGAGGGTGGATGTCCACAGATAGTCTAAGTTATGTTATATGATATTTTTTTGCTTTCTTTTTACTTATTTACTCAATATTTATCAGTGTTTGATTGTACAAAATTTTATACTTTTATAGGATATTCACGATGCTTGTGAGTTCTGTTTGCGATTCGGGGGAATGTGCTACTTCTTTTTCTCGCCCTGGTAATAAGATAAAATGCGGCGTTGAGTTCAGCAACTTGACATACAATATCTCAAAAATTTGGTCCCCTCTTCTTGTTCTTCTATATGCAGAAAATAAAATAAAGCATATGAGTATATAAAATGTTATAAACTAAAGGTTTACTATGTTTCTAATATACATATTATTAAATAACTTTACAACATAAAAAATTATTTAAAAATTAAACAATTCAAAATTAAATGTCCTACAAAATTATCCCAATGTCGTAAAAAGAAAGGAAGTTCATTAATACCGTACTGTACTGTACATAGATATATTAAGACTTAAGACCGTTTCATCAAAACAAAGTGCGTACATTCAACTCGTGTGCCATGAGTATTTTTAATCTGTAAGGTATATTGACCTAATGTTATATTTGTATTTATTATCTGTACCACGTATTTTTTATAACCTTTTTTCTTAATTTTAAAGTGTCAAATTGTATTGTGTTGAAGTGTGACATTCAACTGCCAGTTGTAAAAGATTATTCCAAATGTATCTTTTTTTTTGTAGAGTTTCTGTCATTTTTTTTTGTTATACAGCTATCTGTGTTTGTCTACATAGAGTATTTGTCGACTAATATATGTTAGTATGACTTATGAGTTTTATTTAGATTTTACATAAATCTTTATATTTCGAGGCTTTATTCAAAAATACATGTAGACTCGTCGTTTAAAATACTTACTCGTAACCAGCGCTAGTGCAGTTAACCGTTTATTTTCTACCTTTTGAGTTCAAAGTGCACATTTAAATAATTAAAATGTACCTATGCAGTTGCTGTGCAGTTTATGTTTATAATGTGTAATAGCGAAAAAGTAACTAAGAACTATAAAAGCGTTACAAAATTTTGCTTACCTGTTTGAATTTTAGAATGAATGCATATTTTGAATTATTTTTATTTCCTCGCTCTGGTGACAAGACAAAGTGCGATGTTAAGTTCCGCCCCACAACGCGCTATATCTTGAAAATTGGTGGCAAAGAGGGAATGGAGTGTCAATACTACTCTGCTCCATTACATACAGAATGACAAATGAATATTCTAAGAGTACTCGTGAAAAGTTTGAAAACTTTCCGGAGGATATGTATGAAGAGGTGGATGACAGTTGCCGAGACGAAAGGAGTAGGTAGAGATTGTAACGTTCGGCGCTTCGTTCTCTCTATGTGCTCTCCTGGGGAAAAAGAGTGAAACTAAAACAATAAATACACTCTATATAAAGCCAAATAGATATCCATTACACAACAACGACATTAATTTATGAAGTTTCAAAAAATATTTTAGATAGATTATAAATTACTTTGTTATCATATTTTTTTTATACTTTGCTGTCATTGTAAATCGATGCTTATCAATCAAAAAGGCATTAGCGCTATCTTTCCCAGAATATAATGTTTCGACAAGTTTTCTTTGCATCATTTAGTTTGCTTAATAGAAATATTAATAAAAAAATCTATTATCTGTCTGAAAGTGTTTACTGGAGTCTCACTTGTATAACAAGGCCTGATTTAGCCTGTATCCTAGATATAGTAGAGCAGGCAGATAGAACTTAGTGCTCAGCAATCTGCAATAAATCTGTCTACCCTAATTTTACAGGCATTGAGTGGTAATAACACAAAGTAAGAAATACGAATTCGACGACGAAAAAAGGATGTTCCTTTTTTAAATCGCTCAAAAAGTGCAAAGTGAACTTTTTAATCGATAACTCCATCAAAATCTGTTCAACCATCTAGCTATCTGCTCACTTATAACAGTCCCTGAAAATGAATAACAAACGTACAGAAAAATATTAAAAACATAATATACATTTCAAAATGACAGACAGGCACTTCAATTTTGTTCATATAAAAAGCTAAATATATGAAGCTTACGCCGCGCATTGTCCTCTACACGTAAACAGGAAACTGTTGTATATTGACCCAAATTAAATGTGACTAAACATTCTTAGCGCTGTGTGCCGAGGGAAGCTAACTACATTAAATTGTATGAAAAAGATTGCTTTTAGCCATCGTGGCATGGTTGATAAGTGTATTAGGAATACCCGACGGTTATGGGTTCGATCCCACTCGGGGGTATATAAGTATTTTTTTTTCGTTTTGTTACATTGAGAGACATGCAAATACTCTAAAATAGAAATACGCATAATACCGTACTATCGGAAATACGTTGAAAACAGAATTTAAAAAAAAAATAAAACTATGTTTTACATACAATTTAATTTTCAATAATCATGTGTAACTATCACAGCTAGATTTTTTATTTAACAGCTATCCCGTATAACGCGGTAGTGCAAAAATATAGATAATGTTTAGGCTCTCCGTTCCGCACTAAATAAGATTTTTTATTAAACTTTTTTTTTCATTTTTTCGCTCTGGTGTCGAGGCAAAGCGCGGCGTCCTACAATTCAAAATGCAATGCCTCGGCCAGAATTCGGCAGAAAGTGGGGAACAGAGCGTCTTAATACTAGGTTCCCTCTGCCTACCCTCTGGTGTGCGGGATACAGCGAGAAGCTTATTCTGTATTTTTTTTTAAATTTTACATCAAGATTTATGATCCTAATTAAAAAAATAATAATATACCATAGTCATACGTAGAGCGTGGAGTAATCTGTAACAATAACTTCAGAACGTGCTCTCTTATTTACTAATATACGCGTAAGTTAAACACTTCCGTTTCTAGCAATTTCAAACCAGACAATGAATTATTTATTATAGTTAGATTGTGTTCACTAATCTGACATCCTCTCTAACGTTATAAACTAAACTGTTTCCCGTTTTAATACATGTATTATATATATACATTTAAATTGATCTATTACTCTGTCTATTAGTGAAAAGTGCATTAAAATGTGTTGAGTAGTTTCAAAGATTTAAGCGTAGATTAGTGAGAAAGAGATTTTGTTACAAACTATGTAAAGATGCAAGTGTTAATCACTTACGACCTTAAAAAGTATTTTTTAACTGTTATCGTTTCGATTTTAAAACATAAAACAAGCGAAAAATATTCGCACGAATGACATTTGAGTCCACAAATCCTATTTATGCAATAGACTTTCAATAAAAATGTCATTAAACAAATAATAGAAAAGTCGTAGAAAGCTTAGAAATAGCATTTCCACAGTGTTTTCTGAATATCATTACTCTATGATGCAGTGCAGTGGCAGTGGGAACCTAGTGAGAACCTTGAATTGGGAACACCGTTCCCCACTTACCTCACAATTTTCGAGACATTGCGTATTGGGTGGCGGAACTGTATAGTTTTTACTTAATAACAAAAAACTAAATTCGTCTCAGCATTGATTTTCAAATAGAAAACGATTTATTTATCCGTTGTTAATCTTCACGTTTTATTTCAACGATATTTCTTAAGCGGTCAGTTGTTGCATTTCAAAATGAAGATATTTCATGATTTTCCTCATTTCTTTATATTTATTATAAATTATTTGCTACGGTTAACAAGTGAGGGACACAAAGACACAAAGTGCGGCGTTAAGATTTCTACACGAAATGTCTTGAAAATTAGGTAGAGAATAGGGTACTGAATGTCTTAGAACTAGGTTCCGAGAAAAATCATGAAGATGATTTCATATTTGTGTTAAATAACTATGTATTAATATATCTGCTAAAATATTTGGAATTAAAAGCACTATTAATTTTATATTAATTTAGGTTTAAATTTAAATTATTTTTAAACGTTTACTATGTGGAATCATTTAGCGGTTACTGGCCACTGTGTTTGCGGTTTGTCGGACATAATATTTTGATTCACTTTTCTTACAATAATAGAAACAATTTAACTAACTTAACTGTTATTGTTATGTCTATTTTACTTGACTTCAACTCTAAATATTATAAACTTTTTTAGCTTCCCACTACACTTTTGTATATAGCAGGGAAGGCAGTGTCTGATCTAGTGTTAAAATACTCCGTGCCCCACCTTCCAGCAAATAAATTGATAGAAATGAGACAGAGACATTTCGTGTTGAGTGGCGCTAAAGAAAAATGGTATCGATCGAACACACATTAAATCAAAGTAACTTAGTCTTGTTACGATACAATTTTTTTCCTTTTACATAAAGATCTAACGATCGATCTATCCCTATTCTCTTTTCTTGTTTGAGAAACGTCACTTTGTTTTTACTAAAACGGTGTAAAATAGAAATGGTTAAAGTATACAGGTAATTATTTTCTTCTCGAGTTGTTAATTATTGGTTAATTAAAGTTATAATAATTGCGCTTAAAAAACGTTTGTCACCAAGTATGTACCGCTACAGTACGATACATTTTTTTTTATATTATTACACAAAAAAACTCCTTCAATTTAATTACATACAATTAAAAATAAATTATAGTTACTGACAATATGCATTTTGAAAAAAAAAATTAAACGTCAAATACATTATATTGTATAAGGTATCAAGAATTCAATGGAACGCAAAATATAATGTGCAAATTGTAAACCAAATCATTAATAAAAATGGCGGACCAAGCCGACCAAATTGAAAACACATATAAACGCCTACAGGATCATATCGACAAATTGTCCACTAGCCAGAGCAGTATTATAACAAAATTTGAAGTTCTAACTAAAGATGTAGAGGAATTAAGAAAAATTTTGAATCAATTTACAGAGAAAATAACACATTTTGACGAATTAATGACAGACGGACGGAAAATAAATAATGAAGTGAATGTATTGAAATTTAGAATAGATGAACTGTTCGCTGTCGTGAAGGAGGGGAAGGAAGAGGGTTCCGTGCGGAGTGAAGGTGTCAGGGATGTCGATTCCTGTCACTCAGGATTTTCTTGTTCTTCTAAGGTATTAAGGATACTTACCAGCACTTAGGTCCGTATTTAGAAGCCGCTCTCAAGTCTGCAATCGATCTTGAGATACCGTTTTCATTCATAAGTTGCATATCTATGAACGGTTTTACCTAAGTTTTAACTCTTGCTGAGCATCTGTTGCGTTATTTACTCAGATATTTAATGAAATCTAACTCAACATTAAGCTTTTTCCTACAGGAAGGATTAAAAGAAGATATAAAAACGTTTATGGATAAATATAACTCGGGGGAAATATTTATATATAATAATTTTTTCGCTCTGGTTTGGGTTGGCTTGGGTATAGGACATCACATAATGCCTCAAGAATTTGGTGGAAGGTACGGAACGGGAGTGTCTTAATGAAGTGTTTTGACCCCAGGTTCCCAGGTTCCCTATGCCTACCCTACTATGTGCGACGTTAAATTAATGAAATAATAACATCTCATATGCTCATTGCTTCATTAGTCAGTTCTTACTTTTAGAAATTTAACCATTTCTATTTATATTGACTTATAATCACAACGTTATAACGGAAATAATAACATTTTAACGATTACACTAACCTTGATTTCTTGGAACAACTGATAGATAGGCTGAAGTCATTTATGTAGAATTTGATGTCATCAATATTTTAGAAATGAGTAAACTTAATTTTTTTTCTATACTAATAAAAGATAACGATTATGTTTTATCTATAGAAACAAATAGATTATGTTTAATCTGTTGTTAATTTGTTTTATATTCTTTTTACAAAAATTTAACATTTTAAAAAAGAAGAATGTGATGATGAGATTCCTACTCGGGGAGTGGATTCTTTTCATTTCCTCGCTCTAGTGAAATATATTTTCATTGAGGCCGTCGCTGCGCTGTATGACAGTGTCGATGCTTATTCTGTAGATTGAATTTATTACTATCATTTCCTTGCTATAGAGCTATTGCTATATAGCTCTACCGAACTGAACCGAATTAGAGAAACCGCTTATCGAAAAAATGGACAGAAAGTTGGTAGCGGTCTATTTTAATGCTAAGTTTTTGCCTACCGTACTACCTATCTGGAGAGAAAAGCGCGACACCTACTGTTTTTTTTTAAATATACAAAATGAAAACGAATTAACAACTAAAGCAGCGCATAAATTCACACACAAAGGTATTTAAGTACTCCATATTTATAAATAACAATAGATTAGTTAATTTCAACGTTGGACTGTCGGATGCTAACAAGAGGGGCTAATTACAAAAAAAGTACGCTTTTTATCGCGCACAGTGAAAGGATGGCATGTAGTTATGCAGATGTAAAGATTGTTTTACACTGCAAATATAGAGATATTAAATATTTGTAACATTTTTAAAAAGTTTTATACCGTACATTTTAGGAAATAAATATTTGAAATATTTTGTAATAATTTTAAAGTAGCAGGATTTGAACCCGCGCCTCTTGGATTCCAAATGTAATGTAAATGTAGGCAATAATTAATTTATATGTTCAGTTCACTTCTATGAAGAACATTTATGTTGCTATTAAGAATATTTTATAAGGAAAGTGACCAATAAATGATTATATTCTCCGCCTATTTAACATGTGGATACTCATTCAATATTCTCTCACAGAGACAGTAATAACCAGCAATTAATAGAAACAACACTATCAATTACATATTTTTGCCTCCATTAAATGTCCATATAGGAGAGCGCCTTTGATACGTGTCCCGCAGTGCAGAATGCGACGACTCGTTGGCTGCGTGTACATTAGTTTTCTAATGAGGCAAAAACTTTACGCCAAATTAAGAGTTAATATCGAGAAATGGTTGTTTTATTTTTAGTATTGGCTGTTTGAGCGTAAGTCGCTGGCGTTGTGTTTTATATAGTAGTTTTAATGTACTGGGTAGTTTGTGCTGTTCGTGTATTAATTTTTTTCGGTTAGCCGTTAAAGTTTTCCGTGTTGGACGTAGTGCTGTGGTACTCCAATCTCCATTTTTAGACCAGTTATTTTATAGAGACTGGGATAAGCACTTTCATATTTATACACACAAATATATAATTATAATGTTCAGGTGAGATTCGATCCCAAGACTTTCGATCTTATAATCGGACTATGTTCTGCTGCGCCATTAAGAAATAAAATACATGCCAATATTTTTTAACATATTTAATATAAGCTTTTATAAATAAAAAGTTGAACTGACGGTCATCTCCGTATAAGTCGATGCAAACAAAGCGCAATATTGTGATATATAAATTAATTATATTAACAAGTTACAATTACACATTAAATATCGTGCGCCTGTTCCCTTAAACAGCAACGAATAATTGTGGGACTATATGAAAAGTTTCATTTCCACGGCTTCTGTAAATTTAAAAGTTGCAGATTTTGGATTAAATAAGGAAGTGTAGATTCGATTCTTAGTTGTAGGCACGTAAAAATTATAACGTATTGTTTTTTAGATTCACGCTGTGTCTCGAATATAGCAAAGTACAGTACAGGAGATACTATTCTCAATTTATGCGCCTTTTTTAAATTCCCATGCGGAAATTAAAAATCATTCCCCGAATAAAATCGTATCCAAAACCACTGTGTTTACAGTTGCCTTGAAGAAAAAATTGGTAAATGTTACTTTTTGCCTTACTGAAAATAATAGCTTATTATTTTAACATCCTCATTCAAAACCTATTTTTTCTCGTTTCTCAAGTGTAATCTCTAGTTTGGTATGATAGTGGTGCTTTGAATTTTAATTCAAGTTTGCTATCAGCTTGGGTTAACGCTCTAAAATTTTATAAATTACGATATTATTTTTGAATACATTTTCACATTCTGTACGCTTGTATAGTTAATTTTATAATTGTGAAAGGTTTGTGTGAAGTCTTAGTTATTCCCTTGACTGTATGCAAGCAAATCTGCTGATAACAAGTTGTGTTTTTATAACAGATTACAAAAAAAAAACATCTGTACAAATTTCAGGGCTTTCTACGCACAGCGGTTACATCTGCGTGTGCTTACCGTGATATATACCTCGTAAGAACATAGTGGATGTTTCCACTGACTTTATATAGAGAATAGATAAATGTACTGTTCATATTAAGATAGCTATGATTTAGATTATATACCACAAATAATATAATATGAAGAAGAAATTTTATATCAAAAAACCTAATATAACGACCCGCCTGCAGTATAATTATAAATATAAAAAATTATAAATACATTAATATGTATAATGCAAGATAGCGTTTATCTATAGTACCTAAGCAGAGTTACCGACAGATACCTAATGATAATGATAAGTTTTGCATTTCCTGTTAATTTCGGCATTTTCAAAGTAATTATGCACGTTTATCTAAATGTATTTTTGTGGTTTCTTGCCTTATCTCGCATATAGCAAGGAACGCATATAGAAGAAGGAACATAGCGTTAAGATTTTGTAAATTCAAAATTTATTTTATAGAGTACGTAATTCGCTATCTATTAAAGGCGTTGAGCTACGCGACATTATATACGGCGTTGTCTTTACAATTATGAATTGTAATAAATAAAATGAATATATATATTTATAATTTTGCTCCAGGTTACCATGACCACGGGACTGGACCGCGACACGATACGCGCCGCGTACGAGGATGTGAGAGCCGACAGTTCACCAACTGAATGGTAAGTAATACTTTAGGGTTCCCTACCTCAAATTAATGAACCGTACACAATGGCCGCACTTAATCAGTTTTTCAAACATAATTACTAAATCTTTTGACAGTTTGCACTGTAATATAAATTAGCTACATACATCGAACGATATATACTGAAACTCCGTTTCCATTAATATTTTTCGCCGAATTCTGGGGGCATTGCTTGTTGAGAACCGGGTTCTCTCCTACTCTACCACATGCAGTAGATGAGTGGAAACTGGCAACCATTATCTAGTATTTTTCTAAGACTTTTTCAATCCGTTTTCTTTGAGCTTTTCTTTTCCATCACGTATTGATGCCGTAGTCTCTTGTGAACTCTCTTTGTTCCGTTCCGATCAAAAGCGCCGCGTCTAGACTTGGCTCGTACACTCGTACAGAAAAAAACGTACGGTAATTGTGGTAATTTGCAATTTGCGAATGTAAATGTGGATAGAATATTGTGGACTTTTGTTTTGTTTTCCCCTGAAATTACATTTTGTATTTGAGAAAGTTGTTTTTTTTTATATTTTTAAAATGATGTTATATTAAATTATGATAGAAAACGTTAAGAAAATTGACTATAGCGGAACTTGAACCCTCGCCTCTTGAAAATTTTCAAGAGGTGCGCGCTCGGGCTTAAAAAGCGCTTGGTCCAAATTTTTATACATTTTCTTAAACTATTTTTGATTATCGTTTAGTATTTTTTACTTTAATCTCTCTCTGTTTGTTGAGTAGACGTGTACCCATGTGATGTATATTAAAATTGTATATAATAAATATGTAATTTAAATATACTGGAGGATTCATATATATAATTTTTTTGTGTTGTGTTCTGTGTTTTTTTACTCTACTTTTATTTTTAAATTTATAATTAAATATATATTCATAATCAAAAGCCTTCGCTTTTACAGTCAGACTTTGTGCTCTTGCGCCACGACTGGCCTCCCCTGCTCCACGACTGTTTCTTCGTTTAGGTATTCAACACATAATGCCTCGAAAATTCAGAGGAACGTAGGGAACGGAGTGTCTTAACAGAAGGTTACCCCTTCCCTGCTCTGCTATATGCGGGATGCAGCGTGAAAAAAATATTGTATTGGGTTTTGTTTAAACAGGGCGGTGTTCAAGTTCGACGGCGCCCGCATCGTGTGCTCGGCGCGCGGCAGCGACTTCACCGAGTTCCGTACGCAGTTCGCGGACGACGAGCGCGCTTTTGGTTACCTCAGGTGAACATATTTTGCAGTGTCTCGTTTTAATAGGCTAAAATTTTGATCGGAGAATATGATTTAAGTTAAATGAAAATAACCGTGGAGTTCGGTCTTGAGATAACCAAATGATCCACACAATGTTTGTTTGATTAATAATGTATAAGAATGGAAAATGATTCCGTCATGACGCAGGGGAACACGCGTCCGACTGTTGTGGGTTTGGTTCCCACTCGGAGAATGAAATGTTTAATATTTTCATTTTGTCGCTCTGATAAGGAGGCACGCAATGCCTCCAGATTGCGGGAGAAAGTGGGAAATGGATATGTTTTAAAGGAGAGTGGAGTGTCTTAAATCAAAAATTCTTACTATCCTACCTGTGTGCGGGATATAGCTTGAAGCTTAATAGCTATGATTTATTTATTTATAAATAAAATGTTTCGACAGATTACAAATGGGTGACGAGATGTCAAAACGTCGGAAGTTTTTATTTGTCACGTGGGTGGGGCCCAACGTGTCGGTCATCAACCGCGCCAAGATGTCCACCGACAAGGCGATCATCAAGGATATTATATCTGTAAGTATTTAGAGAGAAGATAGTGTTGAGACACTACTTTTTTTTCGTGTAGAAAATTGTGATTAACGGATTTGCCTGGAAAGTGCTCTGAGTGGGAATCAAACCCACAACCATTATGTATAATTAGATATTTCTTCATTGCACTATGTGGGCGTTTCGATAGCCTTTTATAACAAAAGGCAGGGTAGGGTATAAGCCCTATAGGAATCTTAGGTTATAAATACATTTTAATTTGCACTGAAGTTTAATTATAAAAAGATTATAGATAACGATAAAATCAGTAGTATCAATTTAAGGTAGAAATATTGGGTTTTTAATTCATTTCTATGAATATAATTACATCTGTCGAGCCATAATAATAAAAAAAATATATATTTCTAAGAAAACTAAAAGTTTATTATCCCATAAGGCAATGGAACACCATAAATAAATGTTTTAACTTTTCTGTACATTACAGTAAAATTATTGAAAATCCAATTATGAAGGAAATTTTAATTACTATTATTATAATATATATAAAAAAAGAGAAAGTAATGTGTAACAAGCTGCATTGCTTAGTTGCTTTTATCTCAATAAATATTTGCCATATATAAATATTTTATAGATTTCTTATTGTTTTATTGAATACAAAATGAATTGATATAAAAAAAGTATTATTATTTAATAATGTCATTGAACATAGATTATATTTATGAATATACATAAACATACCTTTCTTTTGCCTTTTGAAGTTAGTTTGTTCACAGTTGTCTATCATGCAATTCAATCTTATCTTATACCACTAAGTGAGGAACAAATGTTCTTATCAACTAATATTCTTTAAGTATTAACTAATAGTCCTTAAGGTTTAGTAATAAATATTTTTTATAGTTAAATTATTTCACTACAAAATAAATATATCATTTTATAAAATTGCTCTCAGAATTACAACTTTTAAAAAATCATGTCCTTATCTGAATGTCCTGTAGCTTAGTGATCACTAGTGGAGGGGGTGCAGGTTCAATTCTTGAGATATTGGTTGTTTAAGGGTCAATTTGTCTATCTTTGTGTATTTCGAAATAAATAATTGTATACATTTATCAAAGCTGTGCTGGATTGAACATTGAACAGTGGTCCTATGAAGTTTAATTAATAAAAAAAAACCAGATCAATCATTTAATAAATAAGATGAACATTATAGTTAATTCATATAAAATCATATAAATATTTCCTAACATTAAAACCAACAGTTTGTGCCACAGCTGAGATGAAGTCGTATCCTACTATACATTTATACTTGGATGCGTCTAAATCTATTTCTTTACTTCCCGCTATCAGTCTCAATTCAACCAAAGTAGCTATTTGGGCCAACAAATTACTTGTCAAACCAATTTTTTCCTCTAAAATTGCATAAAATATGGCTAATAATCTATCTAACGTGAATACTTTTGGGCCCAATTGAGTATTTAGTTTCTCACTTATTTTAGCTTTAGCTTTCACCTGTTGTAATCGTTTTCTTTGTTTTCCATGATTTTTCATAAATAACCTCTTGTCCTCCTTTGGTGGGTTGTAACTTGCTAAATATGCAGCAATTAATAAGAATTTGGCGTAATACGGTAATTCGAAACTTTGCGCGAACGTTTTTGTTGATAACAATTCCTCCTTTAAAGTATTTTCGAAATTGTAGGTTTGAGGTACTGACTTGTCTGAGATTTCTTTACCAGGTGACACTATTGATGGCTTAGAAGAGTTTAAGCGTAAATAAAGCATTTCTAGACTGGCTTTCAGTATAGGTGCTATATGTCTCCACAGTTTGGTGAGATCGGTGGCTGTAATTTCATTTTTTACAATTGGTTCGCAATATTTTACGAAATTAACTCTAGCCATGTGTTGTAATTCAATCAAATCGCGACACGGTCGGTAGAACACGCTCAAGAATGCGTTAAGAAAGTTAGCAAACAGCTTGGGATTCTCTAACTCATCTTTTGTATCATAATCAATCTCGTTATTGCTTGTTACGTATCGCACAAACGATTCGTGATGCAGAAATATTATTCTGTACAGCTCCTCTTTGTTGTAGTTGGGGAAATACATCTTTATAGGTTCTCGAACTCCCATTTTGAAGTAAAAATTGTCGTATGTTAAATGAGTGACGAATATAGAGCATATGTTTAGGTTACAAAACTCACGGAGGCGTAGTAGGGTGCACATTATGCTGTGGTCCATGTTGCGAAGTCTTTCGGCTCTATCGAATACAAGTACGAGCGGTTGATACACAGATTGTTTAGTTGCGATTGAGTTTAAAATGTTTATAAGTTCCCATAAAGAATCGCATTTCATATTCACTAAATCATCGTCCAGTCCGGTCAAAATAGCTTGGTACATAATTTTAGGCGTGTAACATTCAATACAATCAATGAATACATGTTTAAACTCCAAATATTCTAAAACTGTTTTCAAGCATACACTTTTCCCCGTGGCCATATTACCGCTAATAAATAATGATATCGGTAACACCTCATCGCCTTCGCCTAAAAGATCTAATAACTCGTTCAGTTGGCTTTCTCTGCACGGTAATTTGTTGTATAAATCTTCCATAACTATTTATGATTTTCTCTTATTTAGTAGCAAGAGCAACGCTAAAAAAAACCGCGAACATAATTGCCAAGTTGACGTTAACTGTCAAACTCGGACTGACTTTTAAATGATGGTTCGTGATTGGTTGATTTGAAACATTTCATTTTACGCTTTTTTCGTATTGAAATGAACTTAGGTGCGGTCTCTGTAGGATGATTTTGTTTATTTTAATACTTAAAATTATTTTGTGTGCTTAACACTAGTTTTCTATTTTATATTTGTTTTACTATTTATATTGTTATTTAAATAAATAAATCAGTTTCTTCACCAAGAGTAGCGTTGAGGCACCAAGTCTGACTGTACAACCGACTGTGTAATTTTTTAAAAATTATATAAATTATAATAAGAAAACAGAGCTGATATGTCAAAAGATTTTTTCTACTTTTTTCTATCTTTCTTTTATCAATTATATTAATATTTTAATGTATATATTATACAATTGAAATAATAATATTTTAATTTAAAACTACAAAGAAATATTTATATAAGATGACTTTTTTCAGAACTTTGCTGTGGAACTCCAACTGGAGAGTCAAGCTGAAATAGATATCGATCAATTCAAAGACGCCCTGAACAGAGCGGGCGGCGCCAACTACGGCACCGGTATCAGGGACTTATGAATTACCTAACACAAATACGTGCTTGCCTTTTAACGTAGCAATACTATTGTCTATATCTAGGGAAAAGACAATAATGTTCTACATATATTATTGTAATAATCAACCAAAGCTTAATAGTAAATGAATTGAGAAAACAACATCTTTTCAGTATTGCTTCGTTAAAATATTTGTGGTATAAGGTATTTTAAATTCAAGTCAAAAGTGGCATATTCAGAAAACTTTTTGTAGAATAAAAGTATTTGTAACGGATTTAAAAAAAATTTTTGTAATGTTTTTTATATTTAAAATATAAATTAGAATTTCGATTCGTATTTTGTAATGATATATTGTGTGACAATATATTTTAGTGATGTGCTCTTGGCATTATACATGTGGAGTTTTGCCTTTATTATTGTAACTGCATCTTGCCCTTTCAGTATTTTTAAGAAGTCATTTCAATTTATTTTCTTATCTTTTTTTTATATTATTCATGTTAAAAAATTGTATTAATTTTTTGATGTCAAAGATTTATTTATTTTAGGATTAATTTGTGGTCTCTTTGGGGATTTTCTAAAATATTCATCGTGGCAGGGTGCAATGATCGAGTGACGTATTATTGCCATATATAGGCGCAAAGGTGCATTTATTTTTGTCT
Organism: Heliconius aoede; assembly: GCA_037355905.1. Classification (NCBI taxonomy): domain Eukaryota; kingdom Metazoa; phylum Arthropoda; class Insecta; order Lepidoptera; family Nymphalidae; genus Heliconius; species Heliconius aoede. Next base: position 164,978 of record JBAIZZ010000193.1, read on the forward strand.
ACATTTGGATTTTTATTGCTTTTATATACATTACTCTAGTATTATATCACCCATACATTATTGACTGGTAATACAATAACCAAACATTTTATTGGCTGTTTTATTTATTTCCTTAACCGTTCTTAGTAAAGAAAACATGAGATAAGATTATGTTACGATATTACTTAATAATAGTATTTTCTTGTCAATCAGAGATTTGCAATAACAGTACGTTTAAATAAATTCAATTGGTAATAATTATTGCATATATTGCAAAAAAAAATATGTTGTCTCCAGATCGACTAGTGTCTGGTTTTAGTGTTGCCATATGAAAAATTGTAAAATGTTAAAGAAAAACAAGACCAATATGCAAGTATATTTATTAAAATACAAGTACTAAAAATGTGTTGATTTCGACACGAAACTATTGCAGTTGAACACAATATTATTTGGTTTGATATACTCAGTTTAAATGATTTTTTTTATATTATCTACAAAAGATGCTATATTTTTACTATATTACATGTTATTATGAAAATTATTACATTGATTTATGCTTGTAAAAAACATCAAAATATATATTTTTAAAGGTAATGCAATGAGAAAATAAATGTTTATTTTAAAATACTTGTACATTTAAATTAAAAGTTAGAAAAAGAACAAAAACTAAAGAATGTACTTGATTCACTAACATTTTTTATATATTATACATTAAAGTATAAAATTTGCATAGTTCTTCATAACTTGTATAGTTCGTTTATTCTTACATTTTATTTTCATACAAAATTGTTAAAAGAAACAAAACTGTGAATGGTGGAACTCAACGCCGCAACCGGAGCGAGGCGATAGAAATGATTTGTTACCCTGAGTAGAGATTGACCCCACCACCATCAGGTCTACATACAGAGACCTAAAAATTATATATACTAAAAATATATAAAAACATTAGTGTGAGCCAGTAAATCAAATACTACACTGTTTAAAAATGCTTCACGGAATATGATTCTTAAAAAATGTATTTTTTTTATGAAGACAGCAAAGTTGTGACATTGAATATGTCTTAAGAGCTTTTAGTGAAATAGATGTTATCCAAAGTTAAGAACTTCCACTTTGATAGTATTTATATATATATTGTTAATTCTTTTTACTTAAGAAACTTATAGCATGGTAAAAACGCTTTATTGATAATTAAAATCTATCATACGTTAAACTCTATTGTAAAAAGTACCGTAGTAAAGAATATCGACCTACATTATTACTCAAATGTACTTAACTGGTATTATCGAAGTTAAATTAAATTTTTAATTAAAAAAAATAATTTACAATTTTACAGTTACTTCTCTCTAAAGTATAATTTCATTTATATTATAACTTGTATTAGACATTATTAATATTACGAAAATATAAACATAAAAAATATAACTTATATAGCACGCTTAATAATATAAACCTAAATGTTTAAAAAACATTTTCTAACAAAATTGTTTTAACCAAAATAACTAAGAGGGTAGAGGATTAGAAAACATAATGAAATCATTATTAAGCATTAAGTATAAGTCAGTTACAACTTGAGTAAAGAACAATGAGGGTCAAAAAATCAATGACTTTCTTGGGATGGCGCTAGTTTATTAGAATTATTAAATAAAAAGCATTAATATATAATAAATTATGGGGGTTTGGTTATATGAAAAGTTATAAAAAATTGAAAATCGTCGTGTGGGTGGGTGGCACAGAACTACTGGGGTTGCGGGGGGTCGTCAATTAGGGCTGAGAGCACGCAAAAGACGACTACCAGAATGAGCACCGAACAGTACATTCAGTAAAGCCACACCGTATCCTGTTGCACGCTCGCCCTGAAAATTGTACAAATAATATTAACATATGGTGTTTTTAGCGTCTCTAAAGTAACGGGAAATCGAGAAAATAATCACTCAATATTATTATTTTAAATTTGCTTGTTCTACTAAAGTATTTAGTAAACATTTATACATTAAAGGATAGAGCTAACTAAAATACATATATTTTTTTGTATTTGTCTAATTTAAAACTTAAATGTTCCTTTAAATAAAGTACTTATATTTTTTTTCCTTCATGTTCAGTTCAAAATTTCAAACTACACTGTTGAACCAGATCAGAGAAACACTTGTATTATGATTATTTTAATTTGATTAATTCACAATCATTGTGCATAATAAACAGATAGACACGTCCAGGTATATTATATATACTAATTATATATTATATGAAAATTGTATAACATCTAATAAATAATTTTTAAATACTTTAAACGTTTAATAGTTAATAATTAAAACGTTTCAAGTTTCAGATCGATTCAAATTAAATAGAATAATGTAAAACTTTTTAACTAGGTAGGCAAAGATTACATTGTCAACATTGTCATTGTCAACGCCAATGTTTGCGGGTTCAATATACATTTAAAATACCTCTGTTTTCCCGATTTGGTTATTATTTTTATGTTCGGTGCAAATTGCTTTTTTACTTTGCTCCCATTTATAGAAATGTAAAAAAAATAGTGTTCTAAAGTTAAGAAAAGGTTCTCCTTGACTATCTCGATAACGCGGGCGGTCCATAAAAACATATATAAATTAAAATTAATTAAAATAAAACAAAATAAATAATGATCTGACACAAATATTCAACGTTATGGACCCTCCGAATGCAAGGAATGTATCAAATTTAGCATTTCTAAGGTAAGACAATATGGCGTGGAAAAAGGTAAAGGAATAAATATTTTTAAAGCGTTATTACAAACTTTACTTTTCGAACTTTCGGTGACTTATCGAATGGGAATCGAACCCACAACCTTGCATTTATAATAACACACACATATATCCTTGCGCCTCGAGTGGCCGGCCGCACAGTCCAAAATTGTCATACGTTTTCTAAAAATATTTTAGGTAACGGAAAGTGTTAGGTAAATGAAAGGTAAGTGTAGTTAAGGGCGGAATTTGGACGATAGAGAAGTTAAAGTAACAAAAGGGAAAAGTCATAGAATAGAAAATGAGAAAGTAGGAAATGTCTAAAGTAGCATGCAAATTATGTGGATGAAAGAGGGGGCTATTGAATTTGACGAAATTGTGATGAAAATTGGAAAACTTATGTGACGAAGTATGAGGTAAACAGAGTGCGAGGTAAATTTTTAGAAAATAGGAGAAATTGGCAGGAATGTGCGGAGAAATTATAATATATGAGAAAGATTGTAGGGGACTTACAAATGTAAAGGTTTGTAAGGAAGGTGGGTAAAAATGGTGAATGAAACTGGATAATTGAAAGGATGACGAGGTGAAAAAGTGAGAAAATGAAATAAAAGTAAAGAAAGTATTGTTAGAGGAATAATCCACCACAATTCTCTCTTCCTTATAATGCAATTAAAGTGGGAAACATTGGAATTAGTTTAAAGGATTAGGACTAAGGTGGAATAATCATTTCCATTCGGAGAAAAGGTAATATATGTCCAGAAGGAAGGTGGAGCAAGCATTTCCAACAGAACACATATGTCCAGGTTGTGTGATGTAAGGGGGCGAGTACTGACGCAATGCGCGGGTGCGGCCATGTCGACGTGCAGCCAGGCGCCGCCCCACTCGAAGCCGAGGTGCGCCAGCACGAACAGCCCCGCGCACGACGACTGCGCGTTGTTGCGGTCCTGCAACCGACACACCATCTGCCCTCTAGACACTACACACCAGTCACCAGCCATTGAGTCACTAGAGACACCGGCAGTGGTCACTAGGAGTGACTAGTGTCCAGAAATCAGTATCTAGTGGCATCAGGGACACCCGGCAATGGTCATTAGGGACTAGCCATCGGTCACTAACGACTCACCAACCACTAGTGACCAGTCACTAGCAATCCATCACTGTGTACTAATATTAAACACTGGTCACTAGGCTAGAATCCATTGCACACTAGTCACTAGATTCTTCATTTGTTGATGTTAGTACATATTCGCAAAGCCCCTTTTCCATGATAAGCGTAAGCATAAATTAGGTCCAGTTTGAATTAATTATAGTTTTTTTTATTTAAAATAATACAAAAAAATAAAAATTAAACATAAAAAACCTATTGATATTTCGTATAAAAAGTACATATAAAATTAAAAGACTTACAATTTTGTTTCCATTTTAATAAGTTTAGTAATTATTGATTTCATACAAAAGTTTAATATTTTTATAGTTGTAATAAGTATAAAAGTAACACTTTTGAATTAACATATATTCATTTAATTTTTTAAAATTATATTTTACACATTGTAATTCATGATTCAAATTATAATTTAATTACCATTAAAAAAAACGGAAATGTGGTATGATTGATTAACCTTGCAAAGTATTAAAACGCATATAATTATTATATGCAGAATTATCAAACGTATGTCTTTCATTACACTTTTTAAATGAAATTTCAATATGTTTAAATATACAAATATATATATATATATATATATATATATATATATATATCTACATCGAATAAAAAAAATAAAATAAACAAAAGTATTACAATAAACTCAAGTTCTGAATAATTTATACGAGTTTTATATTATCCATGTTGGTTAAAATAAAAAAATATTATATATTTTTAAATTTTGTAACTACAAATTTTCTCGATTTTGCATATGGAATCGAATTTGTGATGAAATTAATGTATTTTCACTTATAATATATATTTTAAAAAACTCCCAATCAATTAAAAATAGAACATTGATTGAGATATTTTTTTTGTAAATAAAAAAAGAAACAACATTCAGCCGTTAAAGTTAGAAAAAATAAATATTTACCAGCTTAAGTTTCGGTTTGTCTAGTTTAAATAGAATCTAAATCAGGACGTGTCTTGCTAATATATAAAATGCATCATTGCAGGTGTTGGGATCAAATCCTTTACTGAACAGTGGCTTAAAGCTAGTTGTATGGTAGTATTGTGGAAAATAGTAAACTACATCACCCAGTTCTCCATGCACCGCGCAATGTTCGAGACATTGCGTATCGAATGGCGGAATTGATCGCCGCGCTTTGCCTCGTTATCAACGCGAGGAAATCGAACCCAGAACTTGTAGCGGTTTTAATGATCTTTCTAACAACTTTTTAATGTTATTTATTTTTATTGTTGAACTAGATATTTAAATATGTATAAAATTTATACCTTTTTGTGTACATATTTATATATATTGTTTTTATAACGTGGATGAGACAAAGCATGTTAGGTTATGGAATAATAACGCTCATAAATTCCCAAAGCCATGATTTTCGTAAATGTTAGTAAAGCACTTAAAGTAAGTAGTAATATACACTCAATTAAACCTGTTAAAATTTATCAAAAGGCAATATTTTTTATATATTTTTTAAAATATATGGAATTAATCACTAAATATATATTTTTAATTCTTCTGTCAAACAATTTGGATATATCTTTTACAGTATTAGAGGAATTACATTAACTACTTTAATTTATATGAAGGCACATGTTTCATTTCTATTCTATTCTCATTCATTCAATCACATTTACATTTATGCGTTTTGTACATAATGAAACAATGAAGGCAAACACAACTCCATAGTCCTTGAATACAGGTTAAAATTTTAAAACTGCTAATTGTAACATGAGTAACAAAGATAAACTGAAAGAGACAGTGAGGGAATCAGAACTCCATTCAAGTTAACATATGATAAGCGAGAGAAACAAAAACAAGAGTTGGAAAGAGATAAATATATCATCTTATTTCCGTACCGTAATTCTTAATTCTTTATGTAATCTTCACAAAGAGATAAAGGAAAAATGTTCTATATTCTGCTACATTCACCTATATACTCATTACTTTAAAAAAAAGTTTTTATACTCAGATTAATTTTCTGTTTCGCGCCTACCAATATAAATAATAATAAAAAAAGATATATAATATTAATTCCATACCGCAACACTATTCTTCATATCAGCAACAACACTGCTAAACTCTGGGAAGTGCAGCTCGGGGGCGAAGGGCAGCGGGTGCGCGAGGTCACCGGTTCGACGCCCAGCTGTGATACATTGGTTTTCTAGTTTACGATTGTTTGAGACAATGGCGGCGTGGTATTTGCCTGTCGCTATTCCCTGGAACAAACATCAAAAAATAAATTTATACTAGAAACTCGAACGCGGCTTCAAGCTTAAACGTTATAATATATAATAGTTAAAGGATATTTTTCTAAATTAGATTATGTTGATTAGTTTAGACGTGGAAGCGTAACAAACTAACACGTTTATATTATTAATACAATATGGCACAGTCGACCTATTGGGTCCGCTCTGAAATAAGGATTTTATAATGTTAGCACATTAAAGAAAATAATCAAAGATCCATTGAGGTCAGACATGGCAGAGAGGCACAAGTAAGCGTGCGTATTGTGAGGCTCCTCAGTCTGGAGCCCTGGAACTGGAACTGGAGGCATCCATTGCCCAGACCCTTGTCTCACCGTCGGAAGAGTATTTATGTATATTTTTATAAATATGACTTTCTTTCTCTCTTTGAATCTGATAATAAGTAAAATAAAAAATCAATAATAAAGAAACATGTTATTAACCTGTGCCCCAGTTAAAGTAGCGACATCAACAATGAGATTAGCCTTCAGATCTCTCTGCGCGTATACCACGCCGTCGCTCAGCACCAAACGACCTGATAAACAAAATCAATTTAACTATCAAATAATATTAGCGGACTAATAATCGCGAAGCAGCTCAGCCGCGTTGTGCCTTGTTGAAAAGCGAGGAAATGAAAACATTAAACAATTCATTCCTTGAGTGAGAACTGAACCTACAATCATCCAATTTACAGTAACATGCTTAGTCCACTGCACCCCAAAGGCTTGGGAACGAAGTATATTGAAATTATATTTAATTTCTCATATAAGAAACAAGAATTTGCTATATTTTACAAGTAGTAAAATTTGAACCTACAATGCTACATAATCTGAATAATAATTTTATTTTTCAATCACCTTCTGCGTCAGTATTGTTGATTTCGACAGTGCGACCAGAATACAGTTGATGTATATCATCAGGCCTGGAAATATAAAGAAAAATATATGCATCATATTTCTTTTGTAGTTGTGTTCAGTTTAATATTTGTATGTATTAAGTAGTAAATTTGAGATTTTGGCTATACAGTAGCTATAGTTGGCTGCAGTGTTAACACACTCCATTCCCATTAAGTTACTACTCTTTCTGTTGAATTCAGGCATTCCATGTTGAGTGGCAGAACTATCCTCAGAATAAATAACTAAACACTAGGTTACCTAGTAGCATTAGGCCCGACACTGTTCTCGGCCAAACAGAGTACGGCATGGACATTGATGTTGGGCTTGGACTTGACGAAGGCAAGGAAGGCACCAAGCACCGCTGCAGCGCCACCGCAGTCACCTTTCATGCCTACCATTGATGACTGTAATAAAAAAAATTAAATGGTTATATCTTTAGTTATAAATTTTAACATGGAAACTGATTATAATTTAAATATTTTTTTATAATATGAAGCTTACTAATATTAACGTTAATTTTTTTTTGATTTTTGCACTTAAATGCAAAAAACTATGGCATTGCATTTAAATGTAATTTGACAGAATTATATTATATATAAGAATAATATATAGGTTAATATTTTTAGAAATTGGTAAAAGGATTGGTTGGTTATAAGATATCCAGTTAAAACTACACTACACTGGTTAAATCTAAGCAAGGAAAAGTTAACTTATCCTGGTTTTTACACTAACGACACTAGATATCTCTATAGATCCGTCTGTACCACGCTCCTTGAGGTCAGGAGCATGGATGATGGTAGGAGACGGGATATCTGCTTGTTTACTATTCTACATTGGTTAAAGCGTAGTAAGGTGGAGGAAGGTAACATATCCTAGCTTTAATACTAATGATACCAGGTACTTCTGTAGATACCACCCATACTACGGTCCTTGAGTTCGGGACCATGGATGATTGGAGATGGTTGATGGGATGTTCATTTGAAACTATATAAAATTCGTTAAAGCAAAGCGAGGCGAAGTTAACTTACCACGCCCATACCACGCTTCTTGAGGTCAGGAGCATGGATTATTTGTTAAAGGGGTGTCAAGTGGAAGTAATAGCATACCCTGGCTTTAATACTGAGTCCGCCGGTATCGTACACGATGCCCTTGCCGACCCACGCAACGCTGGTTTCGGCGCCGGGCGTGCGGTGCGACAGGCACACGAGGGCGGGCGCCCGCGCCGCCGCCGCACCTACGCCGTACAGCCCGCCCATGCCACGCTCCTTCAGCTCGGCCCCGCGTATAATGGTGGGCGACGGGATGTCTAGCTCTTTTGCCACTTTGCAAGCTTCCTGTGGATCAAACAATATGCTTTTTTTAGGGTTCCATATCCAAATTGTAAACTGCACTGTCAATCTGGCCCTCACCAGGGTCATGAACCATGATAATTAATATTCTAATTTTTTAATTCCTCCTTATTACAGACAGTCAGCCTTTCTAGGCTTTTAACTGGAGGTTAGAAATGTTACATTTATCGTTCGTGGTAGACACGCAGTAGCATATGAATAGATTTTGGAGTATTACAAAAGATACTATTTTATAATAATAGTAGATTGTGGACAGCTTATCTCTTTGTTTTTGAAGATGCACATTGACAGTAAAGCGAAGATAAGCTAAGAAAAAAAAAGTTAAAATACTAATCAATCACATACTAACCTCAATAAAGGCATCAACATCCATTACATTGGCTGGCATGTCTGTAATCTTTGCCGCTAGTCGGGTAGCATCAGCTATATCCTGGATGGTGGTAAGTTCCTCACTGGAGAGAGTCTGGTCTAGAAGATCGGTGTTTTGAGACGATTCATCTTCGTCGTCAGAGTCACCTTCTGTGAAAAATATTTAATTTACCTTTTTTAGAAAATGATCGTAATCGATCGTAATGATCGATGATTTCGTAAGTTTTTAAATTATATATAGTAAAGTTTAAAATTTATTAAAATACATATTTTACTTATCTTTCTAATGTGTATTCAAATCTTCCTCGCAACAAATATTAAAGATATAAATTAAAAACATATCATAAAGCATTGTCTCTCTAATTAACAAAATTGGTAACAAACAGATAATTATATCAAAAACTTGTCTTTGCTGCATACAATAAAAAAAATAAAGCAGTATCTGTCACTGCAATGAGCAGAATAAATTATTTTCGTTTCCAGTTGTGAGTACTGCCACTTAGCATGTAATGTCTAGAATATTTTGGCTGAAAGAAGGAAACAGAGTGTCTTAACACTATACTCAACACTGCTATGCAGGATACAGAGATAAGCTAAATGGAATATTCTATTACTTCACATAAGGAATCTTACCATCATTAGCAAGACAAATTTCCACAATCAAATTCTTCTTTCCACTTGATGTGGGTGGTGGGACTGGGGCATTTGGCAGCAGCCCAGAACGAGCACTGTATAAAGGTACAGCACGAGCTATGGCCACTGCACTGGCTAGGATGTCACGTTTTCGGCAGACCAGCTGGTGGAATACATGTTATAATTAAATAACTTTATAATAGAAACGAAAATACCTAGAAGAGGAGTGATGTTTTAAAATTCACATTGTTTCAATATTTAATATATTAAGTGCCAAGTAAAAATATGCATCTTCATTCAGGCCACTTCAGTCAGTGATGGTTGATAATTACTTTCTCCTCAGACCATTTTAGTCAGTGTCGTAGTTTTCGCGTATTTTCGATTCATTGATACAGGCCACAGCGCAATGCTATCAAGCTAAAAGCCATTTAATTTATCTCTTAAAAAAATTCACTCAGTGTAAAGACTGTTCTCTGCTATCACATGAATTTGAGATATATTGACTGCATATTAAGCAGTAGAACCTAACATTGTACTTAGTCATGAGGTTCAAATCTACAACTATTGCCAGTACTTTACCAACTTACCACTACAAACTCTTCCTCCACAGATTTCACAGCATTTCTAACAAGCTTTAACAAAGCATGGCATCTAGATGGTGCTGCATGCCGTGACCGCCGTAGTGGCAAGACTCCTAGTGCAGCTGCCCTCGGCCATATGTCACATAGCTCACCTGGAGAAGCCACACTAATGCCTCTGAGCCATGCCTGTTTTTAAATAACATTATGATAAGCTAAAGTGATACATACCAATACTTAATACTGAAATACCTTGTTACTAGGGTGAGGATTTTTAATATATCCTGTATATATTTCCCATATAAACTTGAGACATTACACGCGATTAGCAGAACTAAAGTCCACTCTCTGATTTACCAGAGTTGGAGAATGAAAATAATTCATTCTCAGCGAGGATTCAATCCACAATCATTATATACACAATACACCCAATTCTACATAAAAAAAATATATACTAAATTAATTTGATGATAATTAAACATGTATAGTTTAAAGAACATTGTGTTCTACAACACATCATAAGTAAAGAAATGTAACACATAATACACATGAATATGCAAATATATAGTCCTTAACATAAAAAATACATTTATTGTTATGTTATTTTTAAAATGAATTCACAATACTAACCTCTTCGGAGACTTTAGGTTCAAGTTTGCATCTCACATCCTGCCAGGATAAAGCAGCAAGATGGGCTGCCTGTCCCACAAACAACACTGGCTTTTGTTCAGGGTCTGACACACTCAGACCCCATTTGAATTTGATATTTACTGGCGAATTGGACATTGTTCGGACTGAAATAATAATTAAGTAGAGAAATATTTTTGAACTGATAACAGAAAAGTATAAAATAAAAATTGCATGCATGAAACTAGTATAATATATTTCAATCAGAAAACTTAGAAAATTTTAAATGGTTCAGTAAAGACTTAACCTAAATAACAAAGCCATATACAATATTATCAAACGATTATAATAATAAGCCAATTACAAAAATAGCTCTAAGTAGGTCATTCACCTGCAAAACGGAACAAGGGGCGGTGAAACGCAGTTGCAAATATCCTAACTATTAACATTTTATCTTATATAATACAAAATCATGTCAACACACAAAACAAACATGATAATAATAATTTTTATAAGCCGCTAAGATTTAAAAACTCACCATATGATGTCCAATCCCAATATAAAACGAATGCACTTACAGGTTCACCTTAAATATAACATTGATTGTGTATATAAATTTTTATTAAAATAAATTATGCGCAATATTTGTTCAATCTAAAGAAATTTCTGAAACAAGTTTACTATTCATTTAATTATCTTGCCAAATCATTGTATTGTAACGTTCCATTTATATTTTATAGACTTCGTCCAGGAAAATGAATACTGTATTGTATATAAAAATTAAAAATGGAAGTTAATTTCTATTATAAGAAATGAATACATATTGAAATAATAAATAATATATAATAAAAAATAGTAAGTAAATTTAATATGCTAATCTACATCTTAAATATTCAATTTTAATTTTGATTAGCATTTCTAAATAATAATATATGTATTATCTAATATATTTGGATTTCTGAACGTATCAAAATGGATTGTGATAACAAACAACGCGGTAATTTTTAAAATTAACGCTTCATTACTAATTGTGACCGTTTGACCATACAAAATCACAATAACGCAGAAATAAATTTAATATGTTTAACAAATTCTAATTGAATAAGTGATAAAAGAATGGTAAAAAAGATTTATGATGGAAAAGTGAGTGGGAAAAGGGGTGACCTAGAGACCGTAGCGCTTGGCGCTGCGTTCTCTTGACTACCCTGCTAGTACGGTATCAAGGAGGTTCACAGTAGTAAAATGCTTATTAAGTTAATCTAGATCCTCATAATGGATGAGTGTAGTTTTATGATGTCGACCAATTCCCAGTGTCGAGAAACTTCAGTACTTTAGCAGGACTATTATTACTGATTTATGTATATTTTTGCTGGGCATCTCTACATACTTTTCTATTCGATTTCGTAGTTTTATATATAGGATAAGGCAAGAATAAAAGAAAACCTGATAATAAAACTGTTAGTAATTTATTGTAATATAATTTCAATTACATTAAAAACTGGAATCGTGATTAAAATACAAACATTATTAGATAATGCTAAAAATAAAACAAATATTTATATATTATAAATAATAACAATGCACCACAAAATATTTACAACACAATACTTAAAAGTTTTAAGTACATACTTCATAATAAAAAATGATACGCAAATTGGAATTAAGGCAATTATACACTTACAAAATAATGTCACAGATTATACATTTTAGTTATATATTAATTACAACAAAGTCAAATTTTAAATGGCAAACCCAAGCGAAATAACAACCATTTTTAAATTACCATTTAGTATATTATATTGATTCTTTTTTATCTGTCCATATATATATATATATGATATATTTATTTATTCATTTTCAGTAATTTTACAATATTCATTTGGTTTTCATATATATTAATATCCTACTTGGTTTAAAACTAGGTAGTTGTGATTTTATACATATTGATATGGCATAAAAATTAAATATTTAATACTATTTATAATAGTTGGATTTTAAAATTGTTAGTTATTAAATTTGTGAATTTCTAAGACAACCAAAGTAGTACATTAATATTATTTTGTTGTAATATTTTCATAAATATATGAAATTGTCTGTTTCTTAATCATTCATAATGTCAAACCATAGATAATAAAACATCTAGAGACTATAAAAAATTGACGTAAGACATTAACACTTTTGTCCTAACCATTTATTAATTATACACATAGCAATATAATATTCAACAATATTTTACTCAGCGAACTAGCTCTTCTACACATCCACTTATTTGATAATAAACAATCAACTCTTTTATTTTTATATAATATTTAAAATAAAACATTTAAAATATGATAACTGTTTTGGAGTGGAATGCTCATGTACAAGAGATTTATGTGAAAGTTTCCATAAAGTACTTAAGTCGGTCTTTTTTTATATGTCAAAAAATTATGTAGATTATAAAGTTTATTATGAAAATTATAAAAACTATTATACATTACTTTTGAAAAAATAATTTTTACAATTGAATTAGTATCTGCTACTAATATTAGATTCCATTCCATGTTATCTATATATGATAAACATAAATTTTGGATTCAATTTTTATGTAAACTAATAAATGTACTTTATTTTGATTGTGGCATTCCGAATGTGCCAGTTGAGCATTAATCACTTCGGTAATATCACTTTCTATTAAAAACACGAAGAAGGGACACATGTACGGAACAGAAGATATAATGTTACAGAATAGGAAAATGCATCTCGAAAAGAGATTAAGTTAAAATAGTAAACTAGTAATGTACCCATTAAGATACATGAACGTAGCTGATTTATAAACTTTTTGGTCATAATAAGTTCTTGTGAATTGCCCGAAGCTATCGAAACATAATAAAAATCATCCGAAGCAAATTTTGACAGTATTACGTACTAATTTAGTATCATTCAGTCATTTTAAAACGCAAACGGCCCACAGCGTAAGACTGAAATATTGCTAGCCTATAATTCAAGTGTTAATTATAATTAATAATATTGTATACTCCAAGAGACATTGCTCCAGTAGGCTTGGCATTTTTAATAATATATAATAATATAGTTTTTTTAGTAATTATTTCTTAGAGCAATTGTCACTCGAAGTTTATAAAATCGCATAACAACATTAACGAAACTAGCTTATTGTCATTATATTGAATTTGACATTTGTATTATATAATTGATATTAAAGATTGAATAATACTAAGTAAATAATAAACACCAGCCAATTCACTCGTAAAATGAAGAAATTATAATAGATGTGTCATACGAAAATTAGGTTCATAAAAAAATATAAATATATTTACTTGCTATCATCACAACTATTGGCAAAGTTTTTCATATTTAAAAATTATATTTATTTATTTAATTTTTTTTGTACAATACCACTGAAATAATATATATTTAAATTAAAACCACACAAAACCAATTTTTAGTTTCCTACTTTACCCAAATTTAAAATACCCTATTAACCAAAAATGGAAAGGCTGTATATCATAATACCTCGATAAAAATATATGTTAAACGTCTAAACAACAATTTTCTTACATTTGTACTTTAAAACTGGCTAGAATACACATTACATAAGCGTCCAATTTATTTTACAAACTAATATCAAATCACGGCCTATTTACATAAATTCCTATACACTAGACTAACAACAACATCAATATATTATATAGAGGAATAAGACAAAATTGCAGAGTATGAAATATGGCGGGAAAACTATTTATTTTTTATCATTAAGTAAGATAATTTTTCTTTCTAAAGAAAATTATTAATCATTACAAAATATCAAGCCATATATTTTGGATACAATTTCATAATAAATGCTTCAATTTAAAATTATATTTTTTTTAAACTATAACTAATTTTGACGCCAGTCTTCGCGCATTGGCCCGCTCTGGGACATGAAATATTAAATTAAAAATGTTCTTTATTAAAATACTCTTATAAGCACTTTTGAATCGTCGAATGAACATATAAACAAAAAAGCTACCACTGGTTCAGAAAGCAGTTCTGGTGAAAAGAGCCGGCAAGTAACTCAACAGTTGCTCTTTTCAAAGTCAATGGTATAATTTAATTATTACATTAACTGTCAGCTATCATGCATGACATTCAATAGACATTAATTCCATACATGTTTATCCTGTCTGCTAGTATTTTTTTTACCAACACTTTAGATAGTTGTGTTCCAAATTCCAAATGTAAAGCTAAATTAAAAAATATATATTCTTTGCCGTCATATTTCCTCCTCCACCACATTATAATATAAGCGTTGAAAGGTTCAAAAATTTAAAAAATAGTGCTACCACTCAAAGCTCGACACACAATTTTGTGCAATATACATAAATATGCCAATAACACTCGAATAACAATTGACAATAATATTAATATATATATATATATATATATATTTCATAAATCAATATAAAACCATTTAGGCGAAGTAGGTAGTTTCTGACTGCACACTACGGTTGTAGCGTTGATTCTGATTCAGAGAAATGATAACATTTATTTATTATCACTTCCCTAGTAGGAGAAGTACATTTTGGGTAATGTTACGCATGGTGAAATGTCAACAGAGTGTCTTAACATTAAGTTACATTACTCTTTCTGCGTATCATACTGTATGCGGGATACAGCATATTGGCAAAAATGTATAATATTCCAACTTGATGGACATCTGCCTTAATGTTATTTGTTGCCATATAAGTTATTAGTAGCAATAGACCCTATTCAATACGCAAACTATTGCCATTTCACAAAACATTGTTACGTGAAAGTCAATATTTTAGAGGTACATTTTTTACAAAAAAAAAATTACTTATGTAAATATTTAACTTAATACATAAGTATACTTAGAGAAGTATTGATTATTGAATATAATATCAAAATTATACAATCCCAATTATAGGATTCGGAAACTACATTAAAAGAATAAGCAAGAATTAACTGTACAACTGTATGTTAAAACTCATTTTAGTTTTTATATATTGGAAATATTTTTCACAGCCATTTTACTCTGATATAAACAAAACAAAAAGTTCATAGAGTGCAATTTATTTATTTTTTTAATTAATTTAAATCATTATTTCATAATATTTTTGAATGATTTCAAGAGCCAAAGATTATAAATTTGATTTCTTAAAGATTGTTTTAATTTAAACATATAACAAAATTGAGAAATCGAAATCGATATTAAAATTATTTTAATTCAATACTTAGTTACATTTATACCCGTGTTGTCTTTTTTTGTAAATAAATTTAAAACAATAATCGCTACATCATGAACGATATTATCAAAAATCGATTTAAGATAAAATAGTTAATAAGTAAATCAATAAAATTTTTTAAAAGGTTTTTATACACAAATAAACGAGATATTGACATAAAATAGAACTAAATAGTAGTTCTAAATAAAATTACTTTGCACATAAAAAAAAATTTTTGTCATCTCAAATAATAAAAGTAATGTATTCTATTTAATTGTCTGTAAAAACCATATTTACTGAACGTATACATTCAGTTCAATTAACAGCATTTTTTAATTCATTTAATATCTATTCATAATAATGTTATAGTAATTTTTTTTTAATTCTATAGAGGCACGTATATATACATCTTGCAATATTAAAAATCATAGTCCATTTTTTTATATTAAATAACAATAAGTACAGAATATAACAATTTCTATAATTAATAAAAAAAACATTACTTCACAAGCGATACTATTGTATCATAAATAAATTTAGAGTGAGAAAGAGGCTTATGTTTTAAGTAGAAAAAAATAGCTGGCTTTGTTTGTAGTTATAAACTATACTAACTCAATAATTGTCAAAAATATAGTGTTTAATATACAAGAACATACATACATATATATAATACCTACTTTATTATATAGATCTCTCACTCTAAATCCGCAATAAATAAAACACAATAATTAAACCCACCAATTAAAAAAATCCGAAACATCTAAACAAAACAAAAAAAAACCAACAATCCTAATTAAAATGATAATATAACTTGTAATAATAGCCGTAATATTACGTAGTATTACATAGTATTGTAGTAGTATAACAGTAGGTATAAGCTAGTAAAGCTATAGTTTGCCAAGCGAAGCACAACCTAGCAGAGCACCTCGCACTGCACCGTGACACGCTGCGGACAATAAGAAAATATATATTTGTTAATTTATATAAAATATAAGTAATTTGAACCTATGACAACATAACTACGTTCCGCAGTTCCCTTTTTAATTTGGGTAATATGTTATTTCGTAAGACCTCTGTCAGAATTTCTAATAAATTTGACAATGCAATAGAGATCAAAATGACAAACATTATCAAGTACAAAAATGAATGAATTACTTGATTGGCGTCGAATTCAGTCGCTTGCAATCTCGATATACTACTTGTATATTATTTCTAATAAGAGTACGATGTTGATAAATAAAATTATTTTTAAGAACATAATTGAAAATTTCCAGAACTTCACCAGAGAAAATTGAGCGGTACGTAAAGAACGAAGTGTCTTAGCACTAGGTTTCCTCTGCCTAGCCTGGTATGCCAGATACAGTCCAAAACGAAAAATAAAACAAAGTAAAACAGAGAGTTGCATCACTCACGTGGGCGTCGAGTCACCAAAGCCTTGGACCAGAGAGATCGGGGAAGCCCGCTTCACGCGCCTTCCAGTACGCACCGGTGAATGTCCACGTTTCCTCCCCGCCTTCCATTGTTTTACTGGAATTCATTTTAAATAAAAAATCGGCTTCACGCTACATACCGCATATAGCAGGGTATTGCGTGTTAGTGGCGAAAGTCAACGCAGGGCCTTTTGCCATGGTGTCAAAGTTAAGAATTGAAAATATTAAGAAATAATAATTGATTCCCTTGAGTGGGGATCGAACCCACAACCATCAACTCATTACACCATATAACAAGAATTTAATCTACAACTCTACAAACGTTTCTTTTGTCTCTCGGTACAAGCATTTCACTGAACGGAATCTGGTATTATTTTTTAAATTTTTATTTAATTATAAAAACAGAGGTTGA
>JBAIZZ010000193.1:182707-195908 GCA_037355905.1 Heliconius aoede
TATACAATATACAAACTTTTAGATATACATAATATCAAACCGTTTTCTTTGTTGTTTATTGATTGAAGAAGAAATTACTATAAAATATTAATAAAATTTTACCCATATATATATATATACTGACATACATAAGAAACGGTCCGAATCACAATCAATAAAAAACCAACTACAGTAACAAAAAAATATATAAACTGATAAAAAATATATTCCATGCAAAAATCCATCTCATCCATGCATGTACGAGTGAGTTTTAAATACGATTGTATGTACGCTTTTATCTAAAAAAAAAATGTGAATTTCAACTTAATAATCAAAATTAAATAATTCTTTATTTAACTAGCTAGGAATCTATTTATCTAAAATTAACAAATCAATCTATATAATTTAAAATATGTTATGTAACTTACATATTATTTTTGTATGTTCTTCACATTCTCTTAATATTTTCATAATGTATAAACAAATTATTTTTCCATAAGGCACTATAAACCCATCACTGTCACTTGGCATTATCAAATAAAGAAAAGAAAAAGATTTAATTAATCTATTCACTTATTATTCTTAACAGATTAAATATTACTCAATAAAAAAAACATCAAAATTATTTTCTTAGTACCGTAGTTTAGATAAAAGGAAATAAAACTGCATCTCTTAATACAAACTAAGATGATCAACAGATTTCTCTTATCAAAGATAACTTGGAAAATTCTAGATAAGTGAGACAAGGTCGTGCATTGTTTTTTTTATTATATAAATAAAATAATGTGACCTTCAAAAGTGCGATATATCTAGGTCTGTTTGTTAATATTACGGTTACATAATTTTTATTAAAGTTTAATGTTGAAAATGAACTATTTCTACTTATTGTGCGTAAATCAATTTTTCTAGACATTTATTGTCAAAAAGAAAGAAAAATGTAGTAAAAACATCTGTGTTTACACTCTGTAGTTAGATAATGAAGGAATCTTTAAATTTTTATTTTAAACCTCAAAATTCCTTTCGGAACTTTCCCCACGGCCGATAAAAAATATAATAAAATAATAACCGACAAATATAATACATTAACACTAGCTTGATGTTAAGGGCAAACATTTTGTATAAAAAAATATACAATATCAGTCAGTATACATAATAGTTAACATATGAAAATATAGATAGAATATAAATATATATGTTTAAAGACTTTTATTCTTGCTAGGAGTTCTTTATGAAAAAAATTACAGCTTTATTAAAAAATAAATGTTAAAACAAATATCAATATCTAATGTGACCTTAATTAAAATAGTTTCTTCATTTTTATTCTAAAAGAAGAACAAAAAAAAATGATAACTATTGTTTTTATCTATATTTGCATGCATTTCACTAAAACGCGTATGAGAGAGGAGGGGATGAAATAATCTTAAAGAAAAAAACAAAATCAAAAATATAGTCTTACGAACTAAGGTAGAGGCCAGAAATGTGGATAGAAACGCTGGAACGCAAAAAGAAAAAAGTTTTTATTAGAAATATTATGTACTTCGAAAATTAATTAATCAATTTAATTAAAGAATTTTAATAAAAAAATTGCGATAACGATTGCTTTTGGCTTTATGGCTACTTATAGTAAAGTTATTAATCTTTCTTATAATTAATGTTATGTGATACAAGTATATTAGCCTGAATGCCATAGCTCGTGCATGTAAGACGCCATTTTGTTTTGACATGTGATCAAAATGCCTGACGTCGATCGACTTACCGATCTCGTAGAATCCTTGACAAGACATATTGTTGAAATATTTTTAAATTAAAACTATCTTTCTTTAATAAAAATAAATATATATTTATATTGAAATAAAATAAAATAATATAAAAAAAAAACAATCAAACTTTTCACGAACAATTATTGGACGAGGTGTTTTATTTCTTGATCTATTTAGTGCGTTTTCACATCCATAGAACATAAACTAGAAAAAAATGCACACATTATAATGCTTTTGTATGTGTAATATTGTATGTTTTGTCATGATTTAATTTAACCTATAAAGATTTTATTCATAATTATTAATAATTAAAAAAGTAACCACCATAAAACATTACACACATACAAGAGAAAACTAGCATTAGCCTCTAACATATATAACGTATATAACAAGTAAGACATAAAAATACTAAGATAAAACGAGACCTACTTATAATGTGTGAAAGAGACAGAAATAGAGTAATACTTACCAATTGGAACGTACACTTAATATGTCAAAAATACGAATTTAGAAATAGGAATATGGAAAGGGATAAAGGCATGTGGCTAAATTCTAGAGTATAGAGGTTCTTATACAGTTCTCTACATTCTGATATGATAGGACATAGCCCTGCTAAATATTCTTCAAATTATCACAGGTTCACTATACATAAATACAAAACACGGTAATAACGGTATATTAATTAAAAAGAAAGTCAGAAAGAGACGGACCTATAACATAATGTGTGAAAGAGACAAAGTAATATTTACCAATAGGAAGAGACGCGGCTGACGCAGGTATGGAGGAAACTCCGCCACCGGGTGACGGCGGTGCTGTTAATGCTGAGAGAGCCTGGAAATATATTTTGCGGGTTTCTAGATTATTTTTAACATTTTGAGACTTTTATTCTGTAGTTCAAAAACATAAAAAAAACAATAATGTAGCGGGATTTGATATCGCACCTCTTGGACGGTTTCCAAGTATCTCTTTTTTTTATAAAACATAAAAGTGCTAGAATGAAGTTTCACAGACGCAACATTTATGCTTTTACATTTTCGTTTCCTCGGTATTTTTTAAAACAAAATCTTAGGAGCCAGTCGTGGCGCAGCAGCACGTCAGATTATAAAAACAAAGATTGTGGGTTCCATATTCTATCGGCGCAATAAGTTATTTACATTTTCTCATCCTGATAACGCGTCATCGAGTTCCACTACTCAACTAGAAAATTGGGGAACAACGAGATATTCTTCATAGTTAGAGGCTCCCTCTGCCTGCCCAGCGTTAAGCTCTTAAAATTACTCACCATGTGAGAATTAGAAGGGTCTATATGCGGTGGCGCTAGTTCAACAGACGCACATTTACTATTAGATTTTTTCTTCCTAAGTCCGAATTTACGTCGATCCTTCTTGACATTCGGTGACGCGCCCTCCAGAGACACCTGCTGACGTCAAATATTGATAATTTTTGATAAAAAAAGGGTTTTATGAAGAATTGTTATTTTGATTTTTTTTATTACATCTATATTGCTTTTTTTGTGTACGTTTTAAGTTCATTTAAATTTCGCAATCCTTTGTTTCTTTTATTTTCTTTTAGATACCAAATTTATCTCTAGCAGGAATGCATCCGCATACTTTTTATTTCAATTTACATAATTCATACATGGTTTATTATCATTGTACTTTTTGACATAAATCAATTTTAACAATTAAAAAAGAGTTTAGGATAAAGTTGTATTTATATAGTTGTAAAGTTGTCTATCGCACAAAAAAATATCCAAAAATAAATGAATGCTAAATCTTCTATGAACCATAAAAACTAATATTTAAATGACCATAGTAATAAAATAATGTATATATCATATACCAATTTTTTGTTTGAAAACAATCACATTTGCAACTCTTGATATTCAACTTTCGATACTTTACTGAGCTGAAAGAAGAAAGAAATGAGCTGATAGAGAGTAGAAAAAAATATAAGAACTAAAAATCTTTAGGCTGGTTTTGTTTCATAATTTCACACAATCATCATTCTGCAGTCAATTCATTCATTCAGTCAAACATATCGTTTAATCAAAAATCATCACGTTTTATCAAGCGGTCGTATGAATCAGTCAGTCAGTTAAGTGAGTAATACATAAAACACAACTCACGTCTGTATCATGATGCGCTTGCTGTTGTAGTTCTAAAGCGTCCAGGAGTCGTTGGAGCTGTTGCACTGAAAGCTGAGCCTGACCGAGTTCCCGGGATGCTGTGTCTAATGGACCACCTGATTCTGGTAAAGGATAGAAGAATACGACATTTTTTAAGAAGTTTTTAACTTTATTTTGGTGTTTAAGTTGAAAAATTATGATTGTTATTTTTTGGATAGAAATATGATTTATATTTAAGTTAGTTTATTTAAAATGACTATCTCTGAATTACGATGACTCCAAGAATCGAACCCAATATTAAATTATTTGCAAATGCATATGTCTATATGGAGTATATATAAGTGAGAGTTAAAAATTTTAATTATGCAACAAAAAATACTAAAAACTTATGAGACAATATTTTAATAGTGGCAGTGGGTAGTAATTAAACAAAAGAAAATATGATACAGTACAAGCACAAATATGATATACATGCCATATAGAGCAACAATTAGACAATATGTGGACAATGGATACATGCATGCATGCTTTAGGAAAAGTATTTTTTAAAGCTTTTTAAATTTTATACTTTATTGAAGCAAAAAAAATTCCTGACGCTTTTTAAACCTAATACTAAGTTAATTCATAAATTTAAATGCTAAAAACTCTGGTATATATAGTCTTTTGATATATTCAAAAGACCTTCTCTACCAACATATGTAAAATTATTACTTCCTAATTCCATTTTCACATAAGAACAATATAGAGACAAATTACTCTGTAAATTTATCAAACTTTCAATAATATTATTTATAAAACTAAAAAACATGACATGTTAATTTAATTTAATTTCACCATCATTTATTTTTCTACATCCAATTAAATCTCACATTATGGATAAGAGTCCAACTCAATATCTATTCTTTTTTCCTAGTTTCTTAATTAATTTAGTTTCAATCATATCATACCAATGATCCATCCGGCAAGTCGCCCGCCGGGGGTCCCCGATACGAAGCCGGCTTGCGGCCCGCGGATAGGTGAAGTGGGGCTAAGCAGCCCTGGAATATAGCCGGATGGTGCCGAAATGTCAGGATAGATACTTGTTTATATATATTTTTTGTTAAAATGTTAAAATCTTATCGGAGGTACAAATAAGTGTTTATCCTGTATGTCAACGCCAGTGATAAATAGTAAGGAAAAAAGAAACATGGTTTTGTATTTGCTAAAAAAATTATTAATATCTAAAATTACTTTCCGAATTTTTGTGGTGTTTTTACTTTTTATTTTATATGATCTGTTAAACTTGTGAAGTGAATGTTAAATATTAATGAATATCGTCCTTTTTTAGCACAAAACAATGTCATTTTTAAAACAACACAGGAAGAAGATCGAGCAGTTAGATATAGGTTTTCTACAACTCTAGGGTTAAATAAGTATTACTTAAGCTATTTTACGTTATAAGTACATTCATGCACATATATTTGTGTTATCTACAGACAAATTTACTTGAAAATTAATAGCTTAGGTATCTAGAATATTCTTATTTAGGAAAAAATAAAACATACAAAATGGTTATAAATACAATTTTTTACTAAACTTTCCTCTCAAAATAACAATATTAAAAGATCTAGAATGTAGAATTTTGTAAATTCAAATATACTATCTAGACTAAATCAAGAATTTTATTTTTGATGAAACTATTTAAGAAAACTGACAAAATCATTACCAGAACAACAAGATTCACTAGAACATCTATAAATGGTTTTTAAATCATCACTTTTCTCTTGTTTCACCGTTGACCGAGACCGTTTTACTTCATATTTTTGACTCAAAAATAATTGATAAACATTATAATCACGACTTTTGTCCTTTAAGCATCTCAATTTTTTCTCAGTTTGCGATTGTGTTGACACTTTGAAAGATGAAGACAATAAGTGTAACTCTTCCATCAAATCCTGAGCTACTTTTGGAGATGGCTTTTTATTTTTCATATTTTTACATTGAATTGAGCTACGATCGACATTAAAACGAAAATTTTGCATATTTTCATTGGAGTCCGCTATATATTTTATTAAGGCACTGATTGCACAGTCCTTGGTGCATATTTGTCTGTACCAATTTTGATTAGAAATTGCCCTTTCAGTGGTCTTTAAGTTTTCATAGCTAGATAAGCCACTAAATGTAGCTTGAGTGCTACTTGTTTTGGTCTTCCAATGAAGTAAATTTGATTTTTCTTGTTTAATTTTATCAGTAGATATCATAACTTTATAGGTAAGTGGTTGGTCTTGAACGAAGTTAGATCTTTTGACGTTTATCGATTTACTGCTTAGTTTTTTTTGTGTGAGACAGTCTGTTGATGTAGCTATAGATTTTCGGCAAATTTCATCGCCGTCTGTTTCAGTTTCCTTTGAATATTTTATATTAGGCTCTTTTTGATAGATCTTCCCTAAAAGACTTAAACCTGGTGTGTTACTAAAGTTAGTTTTATTGTATTTTTTTCTCAATTTTAAAAGCAGACTGTTAATTTCTTTGTGAAGTGTTGGCAAATTTTTAGATAATATTGAAAGATTTTCCAACAACGACAATATACAGTTTTCATCGATTACATCAGGAATGTTATCAATATCAGATAGATTTTCTTCGGTATGGTTGGTCGTGGCACAATCTGTGTTTTCTTGTGCGCTATCAATATTTTTCTTGAAAAGGTTCTTATATTTTAATTTCTTTAGAATTTCACTTTTTTTTAAGGACATTATGTAACACTGTAGATCATATTCATTTTCTTTGGCAACTTCTGAAATAGTGAACTCTATGTTATTTGTATTACTCAATGTTTCATCATTAGCTCGAGCCTTAGATGTCGCATCACTATCACAGTTGTTTACCTCAGCTTTTAAAAGATATTCTGTAGTGAAATTGTCACTAGTACTATAATATGGTTCCAAGTCATCGTTCCGTACCAAGTCATTGTATGGATTATAGCAATCATTTTTTGATTCCAATAATGAATCAAAAATTTCATTTGAATTATCACTTATGTCATTCTGTGTACAAGAAAGCGTATTTCCAAATTTTAAACACAAATTTAAGGGTTTACTTTCACCAGCATTTAGAGGCTTTTCAGCCAATTCCATTACTATTAAAGTTTTGTCTTTGCGAGTTGAAATGTTATTCATTGAAATATTCTCCAAGTCGTATTTGGACACATTAATGACGAGGGAATTCCGAACATAATTTTTGCTTTCAAAATTACCCAATTCATCTTTTCTAGTGTCCAAATTTATTCTGTCCCAATTGTTGATTGTATTTTGTTCAACAGTATTTTTTATATTATTTTGATTAGAAAATATAGTAGTTATTTTATCTAAGATACTTTTGAGATATGTTTGACTAGGATTTGTTGTTTCATCTTTACTTATTTGTTTGATATCATTAAATTCTTTTGTTGATACACTTATAGATACCTTTCTCTGTATAGATTCAGTTTGAACGTCACACTTAAACTCACTTTTTACAACATTTTCTTCTAATTCAGATTCTTCTGTGGAAGAACTTTGACTTTGATCATCGTCACTATCACGTAATACACCAAAATAAGCTCCCAACAATTCTTTAGCGACATCAAGCGGAATTTTTGACCCAGCAATTAAATTGGCAATAGTTTCTTGAATTTTAAGCAAGTCATTCGATTCATTTGATGAATTAGAGTTATTATTAATAGGTTCATTGTCATTTACATTATCAAATGATAAATTATTGTCATTGAGGTTTTCTGATTCTCCAATATTAGATTGTTTATTTTTTTCAATAGGTATGCTACAAGCGTATACGGTATTTTTTAATACTCTTTCTAGTTCCTGTATACGTCTTTCTTTTTCACTATCATCTACCTTGCAAGTTAAGTTGCATTTTCTTCCTTTTTTATCCGTATATGTTCTTGTTGTAGCTAAATTTTGTGGATTATTATCATTTGTATCTTCAAATTGAGTTGCTTTAGTTACATTTGCTATTTTAATATGAGATGTTGTCTCATCTTTATAAAATTGTCTACTCAACTGATCACCTATGCACTTAGAATGTTTAGTTATTAGTTTATAATTTTTATTTGGTGTGGAACTCAGCCAATATTCAAATAAATATTTAAAAAGTTTCTTTATAGGAAGTATATTAGCATCCTGCGTGTTTATATCACATAATTCTATAACTATGTCATTTAAATTAGTCTGTCCATTAACGCTTGTGACATCATCATGTGTGAAATATTGATTGAAAGATTTTAATAATTTCTCAACTGAGCTATTTAATTCAGAAGCGCTTACGAATTTCTGAAGACCTTTATGCTCTTTATTAATTTCAACTTGAGTGTTATTATTTTTTAAAATGGCAGCAATATGTCTCTTCTGCTGTAAACTTTCATCTTTAAACTTATATTTCCCCAAAAACATGCATTTTTGAGGCATTTTGAGAGTCGGTTCTTCAAATACATTTTGATATTTTACCAAATTAGTTGACTTTTTACTCTTTCTTATAATCGGATGGTACATTTCAAAAATATCTCGCGTCCTTTTGGTGAAGAAATATAACGTTGGACTGACCTCTAAATTATTTTGTAAAAATATTTTTTTAGTTTTATCATTAGCTTTTTTATTAATACTAACTTCTATTGTATCTAAAGAATTATCTGTGTTATTTTTCAGTAAATTTGGTGAATTTATAGCAAATTCACATAATAACGACGATTGTTGATCACCTTCTGTTTTTAGCAAATCTAAGTCAGTACTATTTAATTGTTTTTCAGTATCTACCGTCAAAAAAGACAAAGGTGATTTATTTTCACTTCTATTAATGTCATTCATTTTTTTTATATCAGTCAAAGGAAAATAAATTTTATCATAATCGAATACAGCATGTTCCTTAAAAATATTTGTTTTGTATATTTTTTCATATTTTTTATCACATGTTTGATCAAATTTCGTTACTGTGGTAAGGGGATACACTAAAGTACAAGGACACTTCCATATTTGCTTATTTTCTAATGAACTTGTAATACTTGAATGGGACAAATCTGGAGAGAAGGAAGGGATTATAGAAAAGTAACTTAATACCTTGAAAAAATCATAAAACTTAGTAAAATACCATTTCACATGCATTTTAGATTCATTCAATTTAAAAATTGATACACTTACGAGAAGAAGTGTCGGTTGGTGGGTGATCTTCTAATGGCGCGTGGATTTTGGGCACAGATTCCCTAGCACCGAACGTTAATAAATGCTGCCTGTATAATCTGTAAATTATTGTCAATAAAGTTTACATACAGATATGCTTATTACTTGATTTCTTAATTTTTATTTTCTATGTAATATTTAAGACAGTCTCATACATACAATGAAAAATCTTTTGCATTTAAAGAATCGAATCAATCGAAGTCGAAGTTAATTCAGTTTGATTAATAATTTTAAGAATCTTGTATAGTTAAAGAATAAACCGTGAAATATTCTAAAATTTTATATACATTTTTAACAGAAGCATAAAACAATATATAGAAAGTTTATAATTATAATGATGATTAAAGTATATACTTATTTACTTGCTTATGAACTTGGAAATTATTTAATGTAATACATTTTTTTTCGGTAATAAAAACTATACATCTCAACATAAAATCCAAATATCGACAAACCTGTGAGCCTTCAACACGTTCAGCCAAGTCCTAAACATTTCCGGCGTCTTAGCTCTCAAGTGATATATGAACTCGTCTGCATCTATATCTATCCTTCGCCTCCTTGCCTTCGCGGATATAACGGAGAGGCCAACATCTACTGAGCCGTGGAGGCGACCTCTGGCCACATCTGTGGGTGACCTCGCGTAGACCAATATACCACCATCCACTACAAAGAAGCGCTGGAAGTAACGAGATAATGTTTTAAAAACTAAAGATAAAATTTAAAAAAAACTTATAATCATTGAACACAGTGGGACTGGAACCAGCGATTCTTGGAAACCCTCCCAGCGCCTTAATAGAGTGAGACAGACGAATCTCCTTGTAACATTATGATGATGTGGAAATGTAATTAATTTATTAGATTTCCACATCATCATGGTAAATGAATGTACGTAATAAGCGACAAAGATAAATAAATAAATCAAATTTATAAAAAACAAAAGTAAAAAAAAATAGTCTTACTTTGTGCCATCCTTTAAGCGGCCACTTCCTTTTTTTATGTAGATACCCATTAAACACTTCAGGTCGTTTGTCGAAGCGCTGCCCATCTTTCAGACCTTCTAGCACCTCCCATTCGCTGCCTCTTCGACGACTATAAATAATACATAAAATATATAAATTTTTAGTTTCACGCTAGGCAGAGGCAAGGGAGAGTCACTCCGGTCCACAATAAAACACTTTCCACTTTCAACCTAACTCTTGAGAAATTCGCTTATCAATAGCAATAAGCGAATTTCTCAAGAAACTAGTCGGAACTAAATGCCGCAATGACCCTCGTTGCCAGAGAGAAGAAATTAAATTATTAAATATTTCCTTTCCTTTAATGAGAATCGAATTCAACTTCGTGTTTCTAGATACACATTGTGCCCCTGCGCTGCGACAACCACAAACTTGATGACTGATGACTAACTTTGAGACATACGTCTGGATTTTGAATGAAATAGAACACAGTTCTTGGTCTTTGTCTTAAAAGACCAACTTGTTCGGGTTCGAACAAGTCGGGATGGAATACAACAGGACCACCTCACGCGAGCTGGTCCTGGTGGATCACATGACATGATCACATTTCCAAAATTCGACGAAAATAGATTAGGATCTTCCCTAGATTAGATTAACTGTGCAAGTCTAATACTAAAATAATAGTTAAAAATCAAAAGTTTTAAAATTTTATAATATTAATATTCTATGATATATTAATAATAGCATTTACATATTATAAATTATTAAGTGCTAGGCTAAAGCGTAGGTAGGTTTGTGCTGAAATTAAACCATTATACGTATAAAAGCAGCCTAACCACAGAACGTCCCACACAAACGCTCTTTTCATGTTGTAGGAACTTTATATAATACGATCGGTTGTGATGATGAGAATATTTGAAATTCACTTTTTTTAAATAAAAAAGGGATTCTATGAAATAAGATGAGAACACTAAACTAAGACACTGTTTTTTTTTTCTATCCATTTTTTTCGCTCTGATGTCGAGGTAAAGCACAGCGTTAAGTTCCGCTGATCAA
Organism: Heliconius aoede; assembly: GCA_037355905.1. NCBI lineage: Eukaryota > Metazoa > Arthropoda > Insecta > Lepidoptera > Nymphalidae > Heliconius > Heliconius aoede. Next base: position 193,791 of record JBAIZZ010000193.1, read on the forward strand.
CAAGCAAAGCATCCAGAATTCGGCGGAAAGTAGGAACGGAGTGCCTTGACACTAGGTACCTTCTGCCTTCCCTGCTGTGTGCGGATTACAGTGTGAAGACTAAAAAAATATACCTTCTAGTCTTTCCACTCCTAGGCGGAGGCAGTGCTGGTCTCACGGACCGGTCGCCGCTATCAGCTGACAGGGACGCCGTTTCACCGGAGCAATCCGAATCTGAAGGGGCTCGCCTTAGTGCTGCCGCTCTACCTGCCGCACCGCGCCGTCTATCACCTGTTTTAGATAATGGGAAATTCGATTAGGGTAAATAAATTTTAGTTGCAGGCCGTCATAGCGCATTGGGCACAGGCGTGCGAATATTATGGCCTCGATTCCCACTCAACACACAATGCCTCGAAAGTTCAGCGGAAATTGTGGACGGAAGTGCTTAAATAGGAACGGAGTGTTTTAACAATATATACCTAGGTTCCCTCTGCCTTCCCCGCTAAGTGCGGGACACAGCGTGAAACCAAAAAAAAATGATTGAATGCATAATTGGAGTAAATGAAAAGATATTACACAAGAGAATGACGTGATATATATTTGCAAAGTATGTTTATTGTTGTTACAAGCCTAATAGAATTGCTAAGGTGCTGGTAATAGAATTGACAACGTTAAATATAGTAATTTAACGTTTAATAGTAATTTAATCTCAGTTAATTTTTAATAGGCATATCTGTGTCACGCTGCCGCAAGTAGGTTCTTCCGAACTACCTATGAAAATAAATATTTTAAAAATAAATATCCAGTTTGCTCATATTATACCTATTACCAGTTAAGTCCAAGGTAACGTTTATTATGGCGGTAAATAATAATTATAATATACAATATACATATATAACGTACAATTATAAGCTTTGAATATACAATATTAGCTTACACGTAGAAATAAATTTTATGGTTATTTATACAATAAAGTATATTCTAGATAATATTATAAGACAGACTATAAAGGCCAATCGTGGCGCTGGGGCACAAAGTGTGACTAGTTGTGGGTTCGATCCCAATTCGAGGAAATAAAATATTTATTTGAATTTATGTTCATTTCTTTCGCTCCGGTGTAGAGGCAAAGCGCGGCGTTGACTTCCGTCACTCAATACGCAATGCGTTCGGAGTTCGGCGGAAAGTTGGGACAGAAGCGCCATAACGCTAAATTTCCTCTGCCTACCCAGCAATTGTATATGACACTCATAATTTTAAACAAATAAAGATAATTGCAAAATCTCTAATAAAATTTAAAGACTGAACATACATCAACATAGGTTAAGGCCTTATCAATAAAAATTCAACATACTGCTATGCCAAGACTACCCCTGATAATCTCATAATAAGAAGTTACATACTTAATTTTTTTAACCAGTGCCGTAAAATTAAAAGGAAATAATGAACAAAAAAAAAATTACCACCACATTCCATCCCACTAGGCCACAATGGTCTTTTAGGATACTTAATACTATTGAAAGTTTACCATCCTATCCATCTATCTATCTATCTATCCTCATGTATCTATCCTATCCTATAATAATAAGCGCGTGTCGCAAACAGATGCTTGTAAATTTCCGGAAGCGACAGTCATGAGACGATGTCATGTACCGCGACTGGCGAGTGTCATCTATAAATACCTCGCGATTGATGCGAACAGCGGGGTGATATGATATAAATTTTATAAATGATTCTAATGTTTTCTTTATAGAAACATAGTTGTATGTCACTTTATTTCTAATTTGCAACAATCATAGGATGCTTTAAGGATTATATTGCTGTTATAAGGATTATCAGCTCGACAGCAAAGCTGCGCTCTGAAAATAATTCATTTTCCCAATTGGGAAACGAACCTCCAACCGTTGCATTTACAATTACACATGTAACATCCACTGTGTATATATTTTTATTTTTTTATGTCTATTTTTTGCATATATATATATATATATGTACATCTTACGTCAAAAAGAGCGGTGTATTGATCTAATGTTTACTTTGTAAAAATTGGACTTAGAGCACACGCAACTTGAGCAGGAATCCATAACGCATAAATTAAAAATAAATTGTAATCATAACACTAAATACTTCGTTACTACTCCT
>JBAIZZ010000193.1:196008-222113 GCA_037355905.1 Heliconius aoede
ATATACCATCAAAACGAGAAACAGACAGAAAAAAAATAGAAAAAAAAACAAAATAGTGCAGTCCATGCGGACGAGGTCGCGAGCGCAGCACTAGTATAAAAACAAATAAAACATACATACCCAAGGTAGACAGAGTAATTGGATTCTTTATCTTCATATTATAATTTGTGTATTATCACTGTCTACTATTAAAACACTAAAACGCTAACCATCACTAATGTCTTAGATCACTTTTTGATGCGTCATATTATTTATTTTTTTGCTTGAATGGAACCTTGAAAGCTTGAAAAGTATAACACACTAAAATAAGTTACTTGTATATCCCTGTAAGATTGAATGAAGGAATATATTTGTACATATAACTTCGATCTCTAGTTTTCAGAGAACAGACAGTTTTTCAGCATCACATTTCTGGCATATAGTACAGGAAACCTAATAATAAGACACTATTTAACAAAAATATCTCTGATCATAATTAATGTATATATAAGATTAAAACATAAAAAAACCCGTTTAGGCATCGTTTAGCCGAAGGTTTGGAGTAAATGTTAAATATAAAAAAAATAATAAAAATGAGAATAAATAAAATAAAAAAGAGTACAGACCAAATGTCTGTCATCAAAAGCAATCATATAAACACTATAATTTGTTGTATCATTATGGAACTTGACAATTATTTATAGATTAAAATTAGATGGCAATTAAGAATTACGGTACCATCCAGATAGTCTGCTGATGGAACCTCGGACTGCCTATCAGTAAGCGTTTTTAGTTTTTAAACTATTATTATTTTAAAGTAACATTTGAAATTGCTCCGAGCAATGTGGGGTACGACTAGAACCCACTACCTATGTAACCAATGTATGAATTCGTCAACAGGAATATTCGGCATTACGAATTTCGAAATTGATAATAAAAACAATTACACTAATGTTTTCATTTTTACTTGAGCATTATCGAAGTTCTCATATACTGATAAGAAAATTTGTGTGGCATTGAATTATATTAATTGGATGTTATCAGTAAATAATAGTGTATACATTATTACATATATGCATAATTTATATATTTTTAAATAAAAATCTTATAGAAAGCCTGTAAATGATCAATAATATATGAGAAGTTTATATCAGAAAAACCATCTGCTACCGATGGTTGTGGGTTCGATGGAAATGATCTTGGGGAATCAATCTTCTCTCTAGTTACAAGACGAAACGCGGTGTTTAGTTACGCCAATGTACATGTACATGCAGTGTTTTGAAAATTGGGTGAATGTCTTTACACTAGCGAAGCGAAGTTTAAAAATAAACTTTAAAAAAGTATTTAAAACGTTGTTGATCTTGAACAGAGCCATGTTTTTAACTAATTTGAATATATTTATTTCAGATTTCCGCCCAGCTCGCAATATGTCAAATATATATTATCTACTTCGTTCGACAAAAAAGAAAGGAAAATGGGATAATGTCACTTAACGCAATATAAAGGCACATTTGTAAGCACATTTGCCTGCGGGAGGTATGCGAAAATGAAACGAAAAAATAAAATAAGATTTTATAAGGGAAACTCTAATATGAGGCAGCGTTTATTTGACTGTAAAAGCGATAGTTGTGGGTTCGATTCTCACTCGGGAGAATAATTATTTTTTTGACTTCACTCTGTATCCCGCACGGATAGCAGGATAGACAGAAGGAACCTGAGACTCACATTCCATCGAATTCTAGAGTGGCGGAATTCAACGCCGCGCTCAGCAATGATGATATAAAATTATTTTCATTGCTCTGACGGACAAACCGCAGTTTTGAGTTACGCCATTTAACACGTAATGTTTTGAAAACTTGTGGGGAAAATTATCCACTTTTTTCTTTGTTTATCCTGCTATACAGTATCAATAATGCAAATAAAAAATCTCAAATACGCTTGTTTTGAAGGTTTCTAACATTTAATAAGTATTCAACAATAGATATTTTTTAAAAAACTTATAAAAAATAAGTGGGGTTTAAGCACGTGGCTTTGAACATCCGTCCGAGATTTGAACAGTTTCAAACGGGCGCAGGTTCAAACCGTACTGCGTAAATATTTTATAGATTTTTTTTCTATTAAAAAAATCCTTTTCTATGTACGGAATTACTTTTAAATAAATATTTAATTCCCAAACTAAATCCTCACAGAGTAAAAAAAATAATTTAAACACACTGTTTAAAATGTTAAACAAAACACCTAAATTAGAGTTTTGACGCACGGGTCGGGCGTTTACTAATGTCCTTGGTAGCGTTACGTTATTGCCCCACTTCCTGTGACCCGTAACTACAACTTATAACAATATTTTACTTTGAAACTTGGCACTATAACTACAGCCAGACCATTGCAGATGTCATATAATATAATTTTTGTACTTTTTAGTCACATTCAAGCACGTGCTTGCGTATCGAAATCGATATAAAACTGAATTGATATGGTAGAGATAAAATCGTTATATCAAAACGGTTTATATTTTTTTTATCAGAAATCTTATATTAAGAAACTATTGTTTGTTTTTATCTTACAGGTATTTTTATTGATTTTTTTAAGCTTTACATATTACCCGTCAATAGGGAAGCTGGGATTGAGATATTTCGTTCCCGACTTTCAGCACAGTTTTAGGAACATTTCAGTTTTAGTGGTGGAATCTAATACTATAAAGACCTAAAAGATAAAAAATAACTGACTCCCACTAGGAGTGAGGGTTCCTTTTTGTTCCTGTGCAGTGCAGAAAGTGCGAATGATAATTAGAAAAATATAACTTACAAAATTTGCAATGTTAATTAAAACAGATTTACATTTATTGATCGCCTTTTTATATTATGGAAACAGTCTCAATGCTCTCTTTGTCTATCATGTAAATTACTAGAATATTTATCTATTAGGTAAATAAAGTGAATCATAATATTATACGGAGTTGATAACATATCTAATAGATATGTCAGCTTCAAAGATAATATTGTGGATACCATTGTACTGCGTTGGAATATCTAAGTGATGGTAGCCGATTCAATTCCAAATTGACATAAGGTTTTGCTTATATTATTAGATATTTAACTTGTTTTTCAAAGTATAATTCATGCACTAAGGAAAGAAAGGTACTTGGAAACGTATAAAAATTTTCAGTAACTTTTTAGGGTTCCATATTTCAAAAGAAAAAAATGCAACACTTTCTCGTCCATCTCTAGCCTATCCAGACATCTCAAGATCAACCAATGAAAATTATACAAGAGCACCTGAAAATCAAATATTCAGGTCAAATGAGTGCATACGCCGGTAAAATTAAGATTTCAACTTTACTAGTTGTACTTCTTGAGAGAGACGAGAGAGATTTTGTAAAGAGAGTGAGAATGTAAAGAGTGTATGTCCACACCTATAATTCAGAAATTGATATAATGGTAATTCTCTACTATACGTGACGAGTATAGTATAGTATAGTAAGCTGTCACGGCTAAAAACGATAAATGAAGGAACAGAACATATAATAGTAGCGTTATTAAATAAAACCATTGCTATGCCGACATTTTCGTGTGAAGCAATAAAATTACGGAAATCCGGGTTTAACGTTCAAAATTTTAACCAGCCACGGTAAAGCGTAATTGAAAATTATTTATATGAATAAATTTTTATAGCTCATACTAACGTATTATTTAAATATATGAAACTTTTTAAAGCATTAGCTCGTCCGCAGTTCGTAACACTACACCGTCTGATTGTCAACGCGACGGTTCTACGTTCGATTTTCATTCGGTGAAAAATGAATTAAATTCGTTTTTTCGTTTTGGCAACAAGGCAAGCCGTGTCGTTAAGTTACGTCATTTAATTAAAAATGTTTGCTACTAGGTGGTATATGGAAAACACTTATCCGATCGCGAACTTTAGAAATATCGATTTTTACATAAGTTATAATAAAAAAATAGTTGAAAACATAAACAAAAAAAGACTATCGTGATTTAAATTCAGTTAAGTATTTAGATTTTAACATGGATTATAGTTCATATTTAATAAAATTATTTAAAAAAGTTATGAAAGAATGAGTTCTTGTAGGTAACAAGCAGGTAACAATTATTAGTATTTTCAAACATTTTTGCTTCAAGACGCAGTATCATTCTAACTTATAGCAATTGCGTGTTACGGGACAATTAGTAGTCCGTTGTTGTTGATTTTTGCTAGAACATATACATATCACATTTACTATGTAAGTTCCAGCCACTCGTAACTTGATTTGTATGGGACTATACTATAATTCCATTTATTTCCATTCCCGTAGGAATTTTTAAAATCTTTAAAATTTTTCACAGATCAATGTTGTATAAAACATATGAATCTCAAGGAAAATTTTTATAGTTGGCAAGATGACAATTACTAATGAGATTTCTTAAAGGACCTATATTTAATATACATTGTATACATATAATATATACATATTTTTATAACATTTTGTGTTATAAAAGCTAAACTTACAAAGTCAAGTAAAATTACTAAGATCACTGGTCAAATAGGTTAATATTTATGTCTATAATATAAGTGCTCATTTGAGGTATAAAAAATTGAAGGCATGTCATTACGAGCATGTTGATAAGAGCTCAAATAAAACAAAACAGTTCCACAACTCAACTTGCAAAATTCCGAATTATTGCCAAATTTTATATAAATATATAGAAAATCTATTGTTCAACAAAATAACTATAGTTTCATAATATATATTTACATAAAAAAAGAAGACAAAACAGCAATAAACTAGGAATATTCAGGAGTCTTAGCTTTGTTTCTATACTTATAAGATTTCTCATTACAGATTCATGTACTATGATGTCACCATGACATCATTCTTTGTAGTATTGGCAGATAAGTATTTTGTATTAGGCCCACGTCAGTCAGTCAGCTTTTAAGAACATTGGTACAACAGTTTAGTAAAATACTATAGTTAAAATAGGAAATAATGTTTTGTTTCAACCTGTTTTCTACCTATAGAAGAGTAGGCAAAGGGAACCTAGCACACTCAGTACTGGCTAGGATATTTTTTTCCTCACATATTGTCCAGTTTTCAGGACATTTGCATATTGAAGAGTAGAACTCAGCACAGTCTTTGTTGTAAAAAAAATACTCCCCCAAGTGGCAATTGCTCTTTCAACCACTTACAGTAAGATACTGTACTACTGTTCTATTATGATTTTGTTATATTTTTATACAAATAATATTAGTAAAATAACATTATATAGATTTTTATTTTATGGCATTTGTTTTGGTCCTCATAAACTACATTATTAATTACTTATGTCATTAAGAACCATTAAATTTATCTTTAATTGTTTTCTTTATTTTTAGTACAGTTTTCTATAGTAATATTATATGTACAATGTATTCCATTTAGAATTTATTACCTGCAATCTGTTGTGTCAACAGATGAAGGGCTTCTTTTATTTTACAGTATTAGTTTTATACAGAAACAATGTATAAAATAACATTTTCTTTTATTTAAGTCCAAATATATATCTTACTAGGAATTTATCATGATATATAAAAAATATAATAACCATTTAATTTATGCAAATGTGTAAGCACATAACAAATTATTCAATTACCGCCCATAACTATAGCGTAAAAAAATTAACTTTCAATGACAAGCATTAAAAGAAAATAAAATGTTAAATATTTTGTAAAACGTAAATGCGAGATGCAAATTACAACCTTGATTAAAACTAGTTTGTTCTTACTTCTACACCAATTATCGATAATTACCATTTAATAATCACTAACAATAGAAAAAATAAAAAATGGGTGTCACATGCGTATATCGATAAAATATTACTGAGTGGAATGCGACAATCTTGGTGTCGGCACTCGGAAACAACTATTTTAAATAACAAAAAAATGCTTTATACTTACGTAAGACGCTTTAAATAACAATCAGATTTAAAACATCACATACGAAAACTGATTTAAAGTGTTACACACAAAAATTTTCTCTGCCTCAGATAAATAAATGTCGCACTACACTATAAAATTTTGAGTACAGTTTAAATTACTCCACAATTTACAAATGTCAATTTATATTCATTTTAACATTAAATTGATTTAATTTAGCAAGAAACCCGCGAGAACGAAGCACCATTTTGAAAGATTGAGGAAAGATCGACATTCGACAGACCGTCAAGGTTTTTTTGCATTTGTCAGCCTTTACGTCATTGCGACATTTTGGAATTTTTTTGTACGACAGTTAACACGAATACTAGCTATTTGGCAAAAACATTTCTTTGGTGCTGCCATTTTAAAAAAATATAAATGATGTACTTTCATATTAAATAATAATTTAAAATTAGATAATATTTGGTGCGATAATAAGAGAAGGTATGATTATATTAAGTTTAATAAATCTACTTTGGCATTTTCTAATAATTTTGTTTATAGCAAAGATATATGGATATGGACATATCTTGTGCATTTCTATCATGAGTATTCCATTATTTCTGTTGGCACACTCATTCTCAACATTCACTTAAATGAGAAACAGGCTGCATGTATTTAATTTAATTTTTTAATTTTTAAATTTTTAAATGTATTTAATTTTTATTAAGTTAATTGGTTAAAATTTACGTTTTTTATTAAATAAATATATGTGTAAATTATCGTATAAAATAAAGAAAGTTAATCTTGTTGTTATTATAATAAAAACAATTAAAATTCTATAACTTATTTATTACTTAGCATATATCTCGGTTTTATTATTGCTATTAATATCACTAATTCTCATCGACGATTCATATTCCTTTTTCAACCCTTTCTTCCCTAAATAATATGGAAACATTTTATCTGTTGAAATGTAAAATATACCATGATTCTTAGTGTCTACATTAGAACCCATGATATTAGTTATTAAAGGTAAATTGTCATAACAATCCGCATCTCTTGCTTCTTGCACACTATTGCATTTGATACCAATAAATTTATTTGGATTCCTCATTGCTGACAACCAAAGCATTAAAATTCTAAAATGGCTACAAGTTGTTGTACAAGGATAGAAACTAATGTCAGAAGGTTGGTATTCGCCACCGTTTACATAGAAGTCGACATGTCCCATTGGTGTCGCCATACCAAAACCATCGATATTTGTGTGAATGACTTGAACGAAATCCGCATTCGAAGAATCGAGTCTATCCAGTTTAGACAGTCTTCTAAAACAGGGCCCCGAAGGTTCCAAAGCGGTAATTCGGGATATATTCGATCCGGTCATCATTTGGTAGTTTCGAGCAATATAGCTGACAGTTTGTCCGCCTAAGCTAAACCCTATTAACTCAGTTCTAGACGGATCTAGACCTGAGTGGGTTAGCTGTACTAATATCTCTGCTACGTGTTTGCCTACTGGACGCATTAGGCGTGTTGCTCTGAAAGTTAAGAATATTGCAAGGTTAAAAGAAATAATATAGGAAATATATTGGTACTACGAAATATACTAGAAAATAATAATTTTTTGTCATAAATTTGGAGTAAATAAAATTTATATTGGTGTTAAATATATTGCACCTTCAAAATTTTTACTGCCATTGAGACATGCGTCCAAAAGTATTTTCTGTGTATGAACGAGAAGAATAGAAGTATAATACTATTTATCACATGGATCTTTTTGTATATATTAATTAGGTAGGTGTTAAGATATTTCATATAGTACTAATAATTAAAATCATCTTCACGCTGTATCCCGCCTTCGGAAGAGTAGGTAGAGGGAATGTAATATTATAACACTTTCCACCGCATTCTGGAGGAATTGCGTGTTGAGAGGCGGAACTCAACGCCACGCTTTGCCTCGACACCAGTGCCAAGAAAATATCAATTTAAATAAACTTTTCATTTCCTCGAGCGGGGATCGACCTCACAGCATTTACAATCACTGGCTTCTTATATAATGTTGAATACTTATAAAATCTTAATAATTTTATTAGCTTCACGCTGTATCCCCACATAGCAGGGTAGGCAGTGGGGGAACTTTGGAACCTAATATTTAGATACTCTGTTGCCCTTTGTCAATTGACGGACCTCAACGACACAATGCCTGGTTACTAGATTAAGAAAATGAAAACGCTCATGCGATATGACTGGCCAGCATTAAATACTATAATATGTATATTGAGTATAAAAAGAATAAATATTAATAATATAGTAAAAAATTTTAGATTCCATTAGCCGGCATTGCTTTACCAGATCGAGGAATTTACACGATGTATAGTAATATAGTAATAGTAATAGATGTATAATAATTATAGTTAATGTATTGTATATAGTGATGATTACATTTATGCAGATATTATGAATATCTGTATATAGTTACTAATACATATGTATATAGTTATTATGTTCCGAAACTGAAATATTGTTTATATCAGATTTATTTTATCTTTTTAATATATTTTTTATTTCATATATGATATATTTTTAGTTTTATTAACGCAGTTACCCATCTTATAGCTTTTTTTATTCATAATCATTAATTTTATAGTACAGCTTAACATTTTATATGTAATTTTATTCGTTTATTACAAAATTACAATAAAAAATAAATAAAAAATCTTACAAATAATAATGAACGGTGGCGAACCGCTGGTTGTCCACCAATATAACGTTGTAGTCTCTCGCCTCGTATTCGTTTGCGAACATGGCGGCTATCGGGAAGTTTGTACTGTCTAAGTATCCTATAGCCACGACTATTGTTTTCCTGTAAACAATTATTCATTAACGTGTAATTACTTATTAATATTTAAATGACTATTCCTTTTACTTACTTAGGCCATTATCATTTTAGAACGTCAGGTTACATTAAATTATAAAGAGTTTAATTTGAACAGAATATTAGCTATTTGTATCAATAAATTAAAGCTCTCTCTCTACCCAGCTATACGCTGTATTTTGAATAAAAGGGTAGAGGGAGTCTAGTGTTAAGACACTTCCCACTTTTTGCTGAATTCTAAAGGCAAAGCGGAGTACAAATGTGTCTGAATGAGTAACGGAGTGTCTAAACATTAGGTTCTCACGTACACTCTTCTTACCTTGCACCACAAAAATCACACTTTCTAATGGAAGAGTTAAGATTAAAACTACCTAAACAATTTTTATTTTACCTACGAAAATCAATCCTGGGATCTTTGGCGATGTCCTTGGCGTCCCAATAATTGTACTTTTGCCGCGTTTGCCCCTTCCCTTGCACCACGAAATGCAAGTATTTCAGCTGACTGCGAGGTATTGAGGCCGGCTTGTTCGATCCTGGACCTGAAATTACGGAATATAGAAATGTCTATTATCCATCTTAAATAATGATATAATAAATATAACAATTATAATTAATCTCTTCTGTCATTGTTACGGTGACAAATTGAAGGAGATTGTACAGATAAAAAATTACTGGACTTAGAAAGTTTAAATTTATTATTTTCTACGGGTACAGGATTTCCCATTTTCCGTTTTAAAATCCACACAAACGGACAGTGGACAGCTGCAATTTTACACAAAAGTTGAAGAGTGCAGAGGAGCGTTAAGAGAGGATTTTTCGAAATTCTTAAGGAAATGGGAAAACGTCCACACAAAGCTGTGAGCCGCAACTCTCAGTAAATGTAATAGTACGCCCAAAAGTAATGCTATTGTGACACAGTTGTTACTTTGATCATTTACTGGGAAAATTTTATAATTAGACAAATTACGGCGTTTAGTTTCGCACTTAGTGCAAGAACAAAAATGTATGTATGTTTTCAGTAGTTACAAAAGATGACGAAGGACACGTGAAGACTATAATTATAATAATTTTGACGTGACAATTGCAATTTGCGAAATAAAAAACACTGTGTTTCTAAACACGCTATTTCTCAACTATAATAATATATTAAGGCTTTTTACACCATCATTGAAGGTTGTAATTGAGTAAAATATTATAATATGAAACCGTAATATGAAACCCGACATGTTGAAGGGCTCAATGAATTGAAATATAGATTTTTTTACAATTTTTGGTCTTTAGTAGACTAAGTTGTATCTTTATTTTTCTTTATTTTGTATATAAATATATATATATCACTATTGTGTGATTCACACATTTTTTTTTTCATTTTACTTTGTCAACTTACAAGTTCGAGAAAATAAAAATAATTAGCCCTAGGAGGAATCGATCTCACGACCATCGCGTTTACAGTCTGTCCTACTGAATCACGACGGTCCCGCAGTACGAGTATAAATAACATTATCTTTTTATGTACATGTATTATGTGCAAATCATATATTGAAACACAAGAAACATGTAGGTAATTTACTTAACAAAGATATAGATTTTTGTAATATAATATGTATATAGAGTTTTTAATATCTTAGTCATTTTCCCAGGATAAAATAGGTAAATGTAAATTTTAAGTTAACTTACCTAAGTTCACTTAACCTCAATAGGAATAAACTATATAAATACTCAATAATGTTGTTCCTTAGTAGTGGATATGGTTCACAGCATATGCGCACAGCATCGCATATTAATGTTAAACCGTACTTCGCCGGGAATAAAGGATCATTTATATTATATAGTACTAGCGGCCAGCTCGCGGCTTCGCTCGCTTAATCTTGTCAATAATTTGTATAATAAGTACTCGGAATTATGTTCTTGGTTTAGTAAATAATATATACTTGCAGAAAAACATATATTATCGATTGACTTTTTTGTTGATATTGATCTCCTGTATAAAACTGTAGTACATCACTTTGCTCTATATAATAGTATCCGCTACGCTGCGCGAGTCCACCCACACCGTAATTTTTAATATTACATGATCTTCTTTAGATTGACATTTTTAAAATCGTTATATTTTTTGGATGGAAGGTCCGGTTTTAATAATTTAAAAAGCATTTTACAGGTATTGAAATTGTCATAGGTATTGCTTTATTCGCGCGCGCTGCCGTCTTAATATAAATTGGTAATTAATATGAAAAAATACATATTAAATGTCATCTACGTTGTCAACCGCCTGTTGTCTTGATATTAGAGTAAAGGATAAGGAATAATTCATTCCCACGAACTGGAGAATCGAACCCACAACCGTCGTATTTACAGTCAGACGTTGTATGACGCCGATTACGGCCTCAACCTACTAATACAAATACAAAAGACTGCAAATTAATAGACGTAATTATTGCAGAGTCATTACAAAAATGTTTCTTTGTTCAAATCATGTAATACGTTGTACGTATTACATGATTTAAACAAAGTATCCTTATATCGATCAAGCTGGAGAGTTACAGAAAGCCGGAGCCCGAGCCGTGCTTAGTATATGTGACCCAAATTTGAATTTAAAGGCCTATTCTACAACGTGGACTAGCAGTTACTTCCACAGTCCAAGTTACTCCACCTAACCAATTGTGAAATATGGAAGTGTAAAATCAATGAAATTACTCAATTTACATGTTATAAAAAGTAAGTATGAGTATCTTATTAACATTAGTTATTTTCATATATAGATTACTTATTTTTTTTATATTAAAGAAATTATTTATATCGCTATATAAATGTTTTTAGTCGGCATACGTTTATCAGGGAAGGTTATTATAAATATTTAAAGGATGTATATTCAGTCGACTACGATGTAACGATGTATGTTAACTATATGGGGAAATCTAAGAAACTGTATTTAACCAACTTGTAAAATTAGAGCAGGGTAGGCAGAGGGTATAAAATACAGAGACAGAGAAAAAGAGAATTTTGGTGTCTAATTGGAACGTAATAAGTAACAAAAGTAATAGATGCAAAATAAGTAAGTAAAATTCTTGGCGCGTGCCTCAAGCGATGTATGATAGAGACGGAACAAAAGAGAACCGAGTGTTAAGATGGTCAATATGTTATTTTAATATTTCAAAACCTAAAAAGAAGTAATAATTTATGTAATATTATGTACAAATTTATAACCACGTCAAATATAATAATTGAAAAGGCCAACGACACATAATTAAGCTTAATAATGTAGAAAAAATTGTATGCAACAGCGGATAATTTACTGTGTGGTGAAATTCTGGCGTATTCGGCCTTAGTGTTAACTTTACCTTTGAGAATATTCTAGATTTTGTCTTGCATGTAAAATATTTTTTCATATATTTCATTTTAAATAATTAAATATTTATATATAAGATTATAAAAATTTAAATAGTTATAATATGAAAGAAAAGATTGTAACGAATTTGTTATATTTAATATACATGTCTTTAGCAAAAAAAAAACATTTTTATATACATATTAAAATAAAAATATTTCTTTCTTTCAACAATGATAATTTAAATGTTTAACACATGAATAACAATTAATTAAAATGTAAATTAATGTTTTTATCTTTTGTTCAGTCTCGTGTTGTATTAGGGAAACTAGTCTTAAGATACTCCGTTCTCTACTTTCCGCCCATTTTTGTAGGCATTATGTGCTGAGTGGCTACGCCGCGCTTTTGCCTTGTGCGAATAAAGAAAAGAAAATTTCAATAAATAATAATTCATTTCCCCAAGTGGGGATCAAACCCACATCCGTCTCGTTACAGTGCTATTCGCATGTGCTCTGTTATACTTATATAAATATTATAAGTTAAATTATTAATTTCAATAATTATAGTAAATAAAAGCACATACATACTGACATAAATCCTCTGGGATAGCCTTCTTCGTGTCTAGTGTCTAAACACTCCACTCCAAAGAATAAAAATATAAACAAAAGTAAATACAGCACCATTTTCTTAAATTTTTTCCAAAAATTCACTTCAGAAATAAGTATGAATAAAAAATTGAAGAAATAATTATACTTCAGTGTATAGAAACAGTGACAAATGGTTCCTTTGCATTTTTCAAATTCAAAACACATACAGGGGCATTGACCTTGACGCAGAGGCGGGAAAAAGTGTCATTTTTTTTTTTTTTAACTTATCGCGCAACGACCACTTGCGGCAACAGACAAGTTAAAACTAAGTAGCATTTATCATTTTGTTTTTGATGTATATATAAACATTTTATTATTATACTTTACAGGTTTTCTTTTTTTAATAAAATATTTCTTGTATAAATTAAGTATATTGTACACGTATAATCTAAATTTCGTCTTTGTCTAGATGATTTATCTTCAATCGTCCATTTTTATGCAACTTATGGTATTTTAAATTATTAATTTTGAAAACAAAAAAAAACATAAATATTAATTTTTATATTTACTTAATATTTAGAGTCGGTCGGGGAAACCAACTAAAATTTCAATATACCATGTTTCTTAACAAGTGAAGCAACAGATTAATGATAAAGCTATCTAAGAAAGTATCAGTGTAAGTAAGTGTATTACATAAAAATGTACTCTTGCAATTAGATTTTTAGGAATGTTGAGTATTATGACAATGGTTGTTATAATTTTATTATGGAGGCTCAGATGGTTTAGGATTAAAATAATTTTATTAGTAGTCGTCGCCCGCAACTTTGTTTATGTGGATTAAGCCTTTTCTAATTTAATTTAATTTTTATTTTATTTACATTGTCTATTTTGAAGCATTTATCATTATTATATATTGATTATAGCTTTATGTTGTATTCTGCATATAGCATGGTAGGCAGGGGGGACCTAGTAATAAGACACCCGTTCTCACTTCAAGAGACGATACGTGTTGTGTGGCGGAACTCAACGCCGCGCCTTGTCTTGTTACGTAAGTGAGGAATTGAAAATATTGAGTTTTTCGGCCTCGATCATTGCTATATATTTTTATAATATTGACTGACTAACATGTGCAACAAAAAAAAAGATGATTCACTTTTTTGTAATAAAGAGATCTGTGCTACATATAATTTTTTAATTGTACATTTTCTGCCATTGTTAGTGTGATAAGTTCAATACTTTCGACAGATGTATTGATGGCACTATGGTGTGATACTAGTCTCGAAGGTAACGAAAAATCCTGAGTTCCTTAACTACATTATCACGAATAGGTATAAAATATATAGCAAAAAATTGTACCAATGCCATAATTTTCATAATTCATCTGAATTGGACTGTCACGGTATCTTTATCCTTGATCTTACTGTCTTTGATGGTTCTAAATTGCCTGATGCGTCACAGTGAGCTAATTCTTGGAATGACCAGGAAACTTTATTATACTTAAAGCCACTGCTATTGTGATGTAGTGGAATTAAGAATTTATAACGTAATAGTTTCACCAGTCTGAATAAAGAAATGTTGTGTGTTGAATGCCTTAATCAACTTTTCAAATGAGACACTTAAGTCGTAAATATAATCTCGAAAAATATAACTCTCCTTCAAACGCAATCGGGTAAAATAAAACAAACAAAATTATATATTTTTAATATATTCCCAGTTAACATCTAAAGGCACGGGACCCTGACAGTCTTTACAAGGTGCTTTGGTCTTACAAATGCCTCCTTTACACTTAAACTCTCCTTTTCTAGGATGTTCTGGAGGTACATCTATGGTGTGCCATGGTTTGTGAAGCTTGTTCAACATAGATTGTTCTAAAGCGAGGAAATCCCTTGGTGCTGCCGACAAAAATTGTAGAGAAGACACCAAAAACACGAAAAGGTACTGCAAAGGAAATTGTTATTTTTTAATATAAATTAAAAATTATTCTAATAAATATTTCTTATTTAGTTAGGTGTTTACTAAAACTTTTAACTCATTGTTATGACAGAGTGACTTAATACTAGGTTCCCTCTGCCTACCATGCTGTGTGTTTGATACAGCGTGATTAATTTAATTGAATATTAATTTAACCCATTTATCAGAAAAAATATCAGTATTGTCAGTTCTAGTTGATATTACATATTAACAGATTTTCACATTTTAAGTTATTAATTATAATAATTAATTTAATTATAACTTATAATAAATAACTTAAAACGTATAACAACAATTATATTTCATTTCTTTCATTTATAAAATATTATTAAGCAATATAAAACTAATAATTATTTTCATAATTCATCTGAATCAGACAGTCACTGACATCTTAATCCTTGAACTTACTAACGCTTGGCGTGTTTGCCTTCATTATTTCTTATACTGTGATAACAAACTGATAATTTCAATTAATTACTGATTAATAATTACGGGGTTATAACCCGTGATCATTGTAATATTCCTATAGGAATAGTTTACAATGCTAGCGAAAACTTTGGTCTTAAGTGCTCTTTTATTTTCTATTTTTTCTATTTTGTTTGCTTTGTGTATTGTGTGAAACTCTTCTTCTTTTCTTTCATGTAGACCGGTGAAATAAAAATATTTTAAATAAAAAAAATTATCCATGGATTTGAACTTATAATCATGTGTAAACAGATTCATTCAGCAGACCCGTCTTCCAAACTGGTGTTAGCTTTATGTTTATTGGATTGATTTTTTTAAAAATTTTTTGATTCTTAAAAAAATATTTTGAATTTGCGTTTAAATCCAATCTAACAGAATATTTTATATCTTTTATAATTTTGGTTTTGA
This sequence comes from Heliconius aoede, assembly GCA_037355905.1. Taxonomy (NCBI): domain Eukaryota; kingdom Metazoa; phylum Arthropoda; class Insecta; order Lepidoptera; family Nymphalidae; genus Heliconius; species Heliconius aoede. Next base: position 211,505 of record JBAIZZ010000193.1, read on the forward strand.
GCCACTAAAGTTAGTGTTGTATTGTTATGAAATATGTATATAATCGTCTGAGTCATTAGAACAAAACAAAAACAAAGTTATATTGTAAATATATGTATGACAAGATTATTAAGTAGGTAGATATTGTCTTATTTTTAACAATTATATATAGCAATTGAGCGTCAGTGACTATAAGCTCGACGGTAGTGGGTTCTCTTTCTACTCGGGTTAATGATTTTTTTTTGTTATTTCCGGTCTGTAAAAAAAGTGTGGCGTTAAATTCCGCCCATTGAAGTTGGAGAAGGTTATATTATAATATATATATATTTATAATAAATATAACTTTTATCTTGAATCATCACTGCGTAATTGTAATTAAGTCCAAGTTATAGATTAGAGGCAACTTTGACTTTCAAAAAATCCAATGAATTTGTAAAATTTCAAATCAAACTTTTATCTATTAGAGAAAAGATTCCTGTCAATTAATACTATTAGCGTTAAGACTTACCAAAAATTTCATTTTATCTGCTCACATATATTTCTAAAAATTACAAATACAAATTACTATTGAACACAACCAAAAATCCTTTATATACCAGCGTCGGGTCAGAAAGTACCGTAGTGACCTGGTTATTATTGCTTGTCTTGATGACTAACTGTTTATTTGCGATTTGTCCTTTATTTTGCTTTTGTTATCTGATAAGGAATCTTGAAAAAGATAAAGGCCTCTTAGGAAAGTATAATCTATTTTGATTCTGTGTACTTTTAGCAGTTTCACGCTTTCTCCGTATAACAGGATAGATTTATATTAATATATCATTTCTCCCACACATAGCTTGGTTTTCGAGATTGCCTCTTGCCTTTGTTAAATATACATAAACAGGTGTTCATACATATTATATCCATAAATATGCATTTCCTTCTTTTAGAAAATTATTGTAGGTAATACTTTTAATTAATTTAATATATTTTTTCCTGTTTCCATATGAATACAGTAAATTATCTGCTGTAGGTATAATTAATGTATTTATGGGAGATTATATTTAGAGCCTGCTGATCAATAATAATGCTAATAATATGCCCAGATGTAAGTATTAATATTTTTGTTATTATAACTTGACTAAGAAAAAAACGACGCCTGGCTGTAAACGCGATGTGAGTAGGTTTGATTTCCTCTTAGAGAAATATATTTTTTTATTTAGTAGATGTTTCATTCTTTTCTGATGGGGAAAACGGAGAGTTTTGGATCTTTATGATCTTATTGATTACCAGGGCACCAAGCCTAGCACGGTTGCTTGGGCCCGTACTCTTTACGCTGTTATGCATAGTAAATAGTAAAGTTAAACAAAAAAATATTTTTTGCTAAAATAAAAAAAAATATATATATAATTTCTTCAGCGAAGGACATCCTGTCTGATGATTCGTTTGAGTTAATAATTAATTTTTCCGATATTCATATAGAATATCATTGAGTCAACGATATATCAACGGTTAGCAACGGTCAAGGGAGATCTGGATAAGGCGGAGGTAGACACTTAACAACATTCCAGTAAACGGAGAAATAATTAAAGAGAATGCTCAAGAATGCAAGTAATCTGCATATTGATAATTGGCGGCACATATTGACTCGAGACCAGAGCCTCTGTAAATGAGACGACTATAATTTTAAGCCTGCTTAATTGGTAAACTGGGTTAATGGAAATTCTCAATAATTGGTACATATGTCTTGGTACCTTGAGATCTCAATTAATCATATAAATTACAGGTTTCATTTTATTAATATGAAATCATCGGACTGTAAGTAGATATATATTGCATTCAATGTTAAAACATGTAGAGTACCTACATAGTTTTATAAATCGATTTTGAGTGAAACAAATTACTCAAAATCGATTTATAAAACTATTTTCCGTGAATTATAATATGCTTTTACGAGGTAGTATATATATATGGAATTTGAAAAAGAACATTTGGTTGAGCGCCTTCAATTGAGCGCCTACCACAAAATACAAATGTAAGAATTGAATATGTATCTATCTTTAGAATAATATTATAATTTAAAAATCTTTTCTTCATTGGCATCGATCATGCGAGCTGAGCATAACTAGTTGTGCTGGATAGCTGCAAAGCAGGCTATCGGACACAAAATGGTTGTAGATCTGATCATCATTCAGATTCAGTCTATAAAAATTCATATATCTCTTCAAGATAAAACATAATGTGGCTCTCACGAATCTTTTCCACGTTTCTTTTAGTATATTTTTATTTTCCTCTTGCTTCACATTTCATCACTAGCGGGGTAGCCAGAGAGAACGAAGTGTCGAACGCTACGGTCTTTGAATACCTACTTCGTCTCGTCCACTGTCAATAATCTCTTCATAGAGGCTTCTTTGTACAATTAATACTTCAGAATGTTACAATTAATAATTCATAATTAATTTACTTTCAGAATGCTGAACTTCCTCTTCGTATTGTGTACCATAACTTGCGTGCTATCGCAGAGCGGCCGTCGTGCTCCACCGCCCAAAACTCCCGCGCCAGTCACGGAACCCTTCCTGGAGGTCTCCAGTGTGAAATGTGATCTGGACAAAAATGATTTTTGTGGCACTGTAACTGAGAGTAGCAGACCTTTGTATAAGTTCATTATTAATAGTTGATATTAATTGTTTGAGTGAACCCAAGTTATGATATACAAATATTTTTATTGAACACTTTTACAGTTTAATTTAGGTTAAAATATCCACATACCAAAATTTTAATTTTTAAAATATTCATCTGATTCTGAATTTCATAACCTAGCACCGAAGCTAAATAGAAGTTTAATTTTCACAATCCCTAGCGTGATAGCCTCAGGAAACCGGCCAGCAAATTCTACGGTGTATATTTTTTCTCCTCGTCTACTCTCTTTCATATCTGTCCTCCGATCGTAAGTGACCGTAAATGTTAGAAATTTAAAACTTAAATTATCTAATTACATGCTTAAAAATGTCGAATGTTATTCCTAGTCTTTAATATAATTCAGGAAATACATCGAAGGAGGATATAGACTAAATTACATAATATTGCTAATTCCGATGTAGCTCATAGTGGAGTGGCGGCCAGTTAGTGTTATGACATTATTTCACGTTCAAAGACTGATAATGGTTATTGAACTAAGAAACATCTTACAACACACTGAGCCAAAAACAAAAATGCAAAGGTATAACTGTACACGCGACTGGTTCTACCACTCGCAACTCCTCCAGAATTCGGTGGTAAATGGGGAACGGAGTGTCTTAGCGCTAGTTCTCCTCTGGCTACCCTGCTGTGTGCGGGATACACCGTGTAAGCTGATTTGATTGATTTTATATAAGACGTGGTCATACGATTATTTGTTAAGACAAAAGATTAATTTCAATAATTTAAGATATTTCATTTAAGCCTCTTAAAATATATAATAATGTTGATTAAATTATGTTAAAGATATTATCATTAATATACATGCATCGAGGCCATTGAGTACGCAATGCTTCGTGAATTCGGAAAATGGGGAGCGCAAGTGTATTAATGGCAACAAATTTTGTTAACAATAGGTTCCTAGGTTCCCTTTACCCTGCTATGTGCGGGTAGTTTCACGTTTTAACTTTAAAAAATAATAAGTCTATAGAAGTACTCTGCAGATATGTTCTCCACATGAACACAATCCACTTTATTAAACAGATAATTGTTTATTTCAAGTTTCGTCAGCTAAGCTGAGTATTCTAAAACATAAATAACAACAAATTCGTAAGTACAAGTAATCTTTGTTGTTCTAAGCGTCCTTGTTCTTAGTTTAAGAATAATATATATATATATTTTTTAATTTTTTTTCACCTTAACGCTGTATTCCGCGCATAGAAAGCTAGGCGCGGAATATAGGTCAAGCGTGGAGTGTCTTAACACTGGGTTACCTCTGCCTATCCTGCTGTGTAAAGGATATAGCGTGAAGCTGATTTATTTTATTTTTTATTTTAGTAGACTAGGCAGAGGGAAACTGGGAGCCTAGGTAATACAATATGAAAATTTCATCCAAATTCCCCTTATTATGGATTAAAAAGAAAACTCATTTAGATTGCACGTTAATTTATTACTACTATATTCACTTGAGCTAAAAATTATATTATTGGATAGAAAGGTTCTTCAAGTAAATGACAGTTGTTGTTCAGGGACGATATGAGCAGATATCCGTCTTGCCCCCAGTCCTCCCCCCATGAATTCTTCACTATCCAGTATGTGGCGCCGTCTCTCTTCCCATATCCCACTACTGTTACGGCATGATTTATATGACTATTATTACTGCAAGAAAAGTATATTTAAATATAATATCATAGCGCTGGGAAACAAGCGTGTGATTGTGAATGCGATAGGTTGTATGTTTGATTCCCATTCGAGGAAATGCAAAATTTTATATTTTCATTTCTTCACTATGGTAATGAGGCATTGCGTGGCATTGAATTTCGCCACTCAACACGATGTGTCTCCAGAAATAGGTGGAAAGTGGGAAACGAACTGACTTAATACTAGAAGGCCAGGTTTCCTCTACTTATCCTGCTATGTGTGAGATACACCGTATTTGATACAAAAATAGCATATGTCTTAACAACATGTCGCCTTTGCCTACTTTGCTATACGCGGGATACAGCGTGAAATTAACAATTACCAAATTATATTCTGATTACTTTCAACATAAAACGTGCATTAAATATCTACCCTGCTATAAGGAAAAAGTTTGAAATTGGAAAAAAAATATATTTTGTATCAGACATACCATTCCAAATCGTAGAAGATGCCACTCGAGTAGTCGCGTATGGGGGTCGCGTTGATTGTGACAGTGACCGGGCCGTACTTGTAGAGCGCTACTTTCATTGCATTGACGCTCATCGGAGGTACGCGGGCGAAGCCTTTGATTCGGTAGATATTGCTCATGTTGCTTAAGCTACAATTACCGTCCTGTAAATAAATTAAATAAATTTTAGGTTGAAAATATTTTTGCAGATATCAAACGATATAGTTGTAGGTTCGCTCTCCACTCGGGGGAATGAATCATTTCGATGGTCTGGTTTAAGATTTCGGATTTAAGAAAAGAGAGAATTTGGTAAAAAATCGACGAAAAATGGAGATCTGGACAGGATAAACCTAAAAAAAATCATATTTTAAATTTAAGTTCCGTATTTCATTTCTCTGTTTGGGCTTAAGTTCGGAATATTATGATACTGCATTGAGTGTGGGATATCAATGCTACATTATATCTTAAATAAAGAGCATATACTTACAGCCGCTAAATAGGTTCCGTAGTCGCTCTCCATAGGTATTCCATGCTTAAGAACGTATTTGAAAGTGTTAGGGATGAAACCTCCGTCACAGCCCATGTTGGTGTACCTATTAGAAAAACAATACATAAATTTACATATATTTATAGCTTGACTTACTTTATGTCCAAGTAGACGAAGTAAGAGTTATAAAGCTAGCTTACCCCCAAGAACAGTCAACAAGTGATTGTTCACTCAAATCCAAGTTGCGTCCGCCATTAGCTCGGGCTAAGGCTCCTTCGACTGCAGCTACCGTTGCGAATGACCAGCACGAGCCACACGATGCTTGGTCTGGAATGTGTAATGATTTTTTAACGTTTATACTTGACATCAATAAGTCAAAATCTATTGAGTGACTGGGTTCCATTTTCTGCTAATTTGTAATCAACTTAAATGTCGCATGCAATAAGACGCTTAAAATAATACGTCAAAAGTCACAATAATGCAAATAACAACTCACTTTTAATCACACTTATTACACCATCCACCCTCATATCATACTCCTCTGGTAAGTCCTTAACTAATTGATTAACCTCCTTCTCGGAATGTGGGAAAAGCTCTGATCCAAAAGTTAAAGGATCCGAAGGTCTTGTCCCTTTCAAGTAAGTTAGTTCAGCATCAGTGCGATCAGAGAATTTATTAATGGTCAGCCTGTAGCCAAGATTTTGTTTATTGTGGTCTATCACACGCCTGCAATGGAAATTTTCACAGTACACAGATTAAAATTATAGCAATATAGGAAAATGGCGATGGGAAAATTTTTACTGTAAATATTTTTTCCGCACCCATTGAAATCTTAGTTGTTTTTTTAAAATATTATTACGTCATTGTTGCACCAAAGGACTGATACGTTATAATTTACCTTAAATTCTTATTGAAGATTGATCTCCTCATTTCATGTTCGTCACCTCTGTACTCTCTTCCATGTTTCATTTTGTAACTGAAATATATTCAATACAAATTTATTAATGAAATTAAAATAAAAAATAATAATAATAAATTAAAAAATTGAAGCTATCTTCTAAAAAATTTTAGATATTTAATTTTTTTTTATTGCATAGTAAATCGAACCCGTGAAAAACGTCATCTTCTTCGGACCAACGACGGTGTACTGGTACTAGTGAAGCATCTTCACATTCTTTAACTGGAAATAAAATTTAAATACTTAATGATAATAATTAAGTTTAATTTCTTATTTTACTATTTTAGATTGTCGCGTTATCCCGCGTATAACCGGGTCCACTGGGGGAACCTATTGTTTTGTTCATAGGACACTCCGTTCCCTATGTACCATTCAATTTTTGACTCAGTGTGGACTTTCAGGATTTTTAACTGACAATAATAAACAGAGCAATTTTATAAACACGATTTTATTAGGCTCACTCGTAACGATATATCGATAAATATAAAAAGTTTATACTTGACGTTATTACGAGTATATATAACAAAATCTAATCTCAGTTGACAATTATAGGTTTCACTAGAATTAAATTTTAGGATAGAAAATATAAATTTTCGGAATCGGAAATCGGAAGGCAGTTCTGCTGAAAAGAGCCGAAAGCAAGTTAAAGCTGATTTTTTTATAGATATTAGAATTTTATTACTTTATTTCTAATGACAGTAAGTTTTTTCTGAGAAAAACTAGATTTTTTTTTCAAATTACCTTTTGTAGCATCCAAATCTTCTTCATTGGGTACTCTGTAGTCGAAGTACAGTACTATGGTGTGTTTAGAGACAACACCAGTCCACTCGTTGAAGACTTTTCGTTCTCTCCTGTGAACGAAATGATGAATGAGGGTGTATTATTTTGTGCATTCATGCTGTTTTCCGTATCTTTTTCGTGTTCCCAGAGCTAGAGTATACTTAATTCTCCCGTGTGGGAATCGAATCCACGACCGGTGTGTTTATGGTCACACACTATGCTATTGCATAACGTCTGCCTCATCATCATATAACTTTTTATGAAATAATTGTGAAATAACGTGGATGGTATACCAGAATAAGAAAATATGAATTTATTCTCACCAAACAGGTACGTCTATCCCATTCTCATTTCTATATACGTAAATTACATCTTTCTTCTTCTCTTCCATATCAACCTCTAGATATGTCCAAACCTGGACTACTTTACTGTTATAAATTTGTTCACCTATTAAAAGATATGTTACAAATATTATAGACTTTTAAAAGGTCACGCAGAGATATAAATTAGAATTTAATGGCCATTAAATCTAAATAATTACTTGAGTCTGTGGAAAACCGTCTGTAAACGAGATGGTTTGGGTTGTACCAGGGGTCATGTTTATATTTCAAATTAATTTTCATCGCCCCGCTCTGTTAGACAACACAACATGCTTCTTGAATTTGTTGGCAAGTGGGGAATAATGTCTAGACACTAGGGGTACCCATAGCGTATGAGCGCACATAAACTATATAAAAAGAACTAAAATTTGCGCAGGTGCGACCTCCAAAAAAGATTTATATAGGATTATATTAGGTTTTTATTTGATGGCATTCCCAAACGAAATTAAAAATAACAAAAATAATACCAGTGTGCGTAAAGTTATCACTAGAGGGCAAAAATTTGGGCGGATCCTCAAGATAGTCCTTATCACATTGTATTTCATTTGTAACTTCCTCTGTAGTGGCGGGATGAACCTAAAATAAGGAATTGAAGTTGCTATCCGTCAGTCATGGTGCAGTGGCAATCCCACTTACGACTGTGAATTAAATGTTTGTGGGTACTTCCCCCGAGTACCCACTCAGGGAAAGTACGGTCGTAATTGTCAATCCTTCGCTTAGGTGTAAGAGTTGTGAGTCACAACTTGTGACTGTAAGGGCGATGGGTTGTAAGTTGGATTAATACGGTTTTAATTATTTTTCAAATTAGACATAATAAAAAATAATTAAAAAAAAAAAAACAATCTTTGTTGACAAATTTTTTTGCTAGGAAAAATTCTGGTGCGGACACCAAACTATTCTGGGTTGGGCACGGATCTCCCAGCCCATTCATTCGTACGGTAATGAAGGTTAAGAAAAAAAATAAAAAATCTTACTTTATATTCCGTTGACATGTCCTCATCTTCTGTATGATAATATGATTTAACTAAACCGTTATAGAAATCTATACGAGATTTGTTTTTATCTTCACTGTACCTAAAAAGTTACACAAAATAAAAATATAATGTGAAACAAACTGATTTACTTTCAATTTATGGAACAAGAGTCATCTCCTTTTGCTTCTCTCACTTGATAAAAGAGGACCTCTTGTTTCACTATGCTCTACGAAGGATATATCTTATGCTTTATACATAATTTCCCCTTCTCCAGTATCATCAATATTGTGTTTTCGAAAGTCAACCAAGGTCTCCCCATCACTACCACCCATTCAACGCTTTTATTATTACTAACCACGCCTCAAATGGTCGATCCAAGCCGGTGACCAAATCAGCTATTTCACCTCTGATGTGATATTCTATAGGCAGGACCAATGTTTTCTGATTTCCTGTAACAAAAGTTAGTTTTTTTATGATTCGCGCTATATCCTGCCCATAGCAAATGCCGGGAAAGAGCGTGAATTAAATTTTTTAAAACTATATAAGCAATAAAAAAGATACCTGTATGATATGCGAAACCCGAATGAATATTTAATAAAAATAAAACGATGTAAATAGCCGCCATAGTGAAATCCATGGCAGGACTGGTACTAATGGTAGTCTGACAGAGCTTTTTATAATATTGTAATTATTAGAATTTTTGTATCGAGATTAAAATTTAGGAATAATTAAACTGTGAAAATTTTTTTTATCGATATACAGCGTGGTATTTTTTTTACATTTTTATATTTACTTAAACAAGCTTACGGGAATCCATATTAAAAAGGATAGTCTCAATGAAAATGCAGTGGTTGTGGCTTTGATTTCCACTCGGTGGAATGAATTATAATCTCTAGCAAGATAAAATGCGGTTGAGTTCCACCACTCGACGTGCAATGTCCCGAACTCTGGAGAAAAGTAGAGAACAGAGTGTCTTGGCACTAAGCTAGAACTTAGTGTGCTGAGTTGCGTCGGTGAAATTTCATGATTTCATCATGATTGAACGGAATATAACCTTATAAAAGTTGACAAACTGAAACTTACGGGCGAATGCACTGATTTTGTGTAAAATGAACTATCATTACATGTTTGTTATAATTTTTAATATGAATTATTAATATTTGTATTATGAATATAAACATCCATTTTTCGGACTTTTCCCTTTACTTGTACTCCAAGTTCTGATTTATTGCCAAATTTCATAATTGTATATCTACGAAATACCCTATTGGCTTAAGTGAATAAAAGTGGCAAGCTTAAATTAGCGGCCGTATCACTCATCTTGTATAAATTAGTTAATTTAAATTTTAATATTAATTTGCAATGATTTTTTTCTCTGAAACAGTTACAAATAATCCCTTTCAGATTTTTTCTTTTATTTCTAATGTACATTATCACTCCGTGCCAAATTTCATAACTGCAGGCCCGTGGGAAGTACTCTACAGGTTTTCATTACGAAGCGAATTTCACACAAAATGCAGCAAAAACAATGCATAAATGCTGGTATCTTCTGATTGTGCATTGTTAGACACTTTATTTTTTTCTGTGCTCCACAAGGGACCATAGAATAATTGATATTAATTTCACCTTGATATCTCATAACATTTGGTGATAATTGCTCTTGACTGACGGAAGGACGAATAACAGTGATCCGAGTTTTCCTTTCGAGGTACGAACCTCTCAAAACCAAAATATAAGTTACATATTTTATCCTGCCTATATAAAAAAATTTAATTATTCATATTTTTAATTAAATTGAATCGTATTCTCCTAATTATAATTATCAAAGCTTATCGTAATAACAAGTTTTTGATACCGTGGCATTAAGTTAATTTAATAATTTTGTTTTCAGCTTTATATCGCGATTATATATATAGGTTATATATAATATAGGTTAGGCAGAAAGAAGAAACCTAGTGTCAAGGCACTCAGTTTTCACCATCGTTTCGTTAAACGTTATTGGCCGTGTTCCTGTTGAGTTAGAATAATGTACAATGTGTCTTAAAACTAGGTTCCCTCTGCCTACCCTGCTGCGTGCAGCTGAAAAAAAAACTACATTTATAAATGATTTTTTTCTTCTTTCTTTCTACGCAAAGTGACGGTATATGACACTCCGTTTTCCATTCGCTGCATAATTTTCGATTTTCGAAGTTTCGGCGACAAAAAAAACATAAGCTAGGCCCAATAAAAAACAAGTATTAAAAGATA